>JAJAVP010000151.1:74412-110820 GCA_020740425.3 Heterorhabditis indica | reverse complement strand
CCAAGGAGGCTTTAAGTAACACATTCATTAGCATAGCGAATAGCTACGCCATATACGCTAATTTAATAACACTTATCAGAACTTTTAGCACATCCGGCATATATATATCTAACTGAATAATTATATTATTTGAAGGCTTACAAGTCGGAGAATGATCTTTCAACGAGAATATTACTAGGTACTTTTGAGTACAAACTAGATGCTCACCCATTGCAATTCTTCGTAATAAAGGTAAGGTTTTTTAATATTATTAATTTATCTGGGGTTTAGTTATTTTTGCTCTTAAAGGCATCTCATACTCTATGCCTTGGCGTTAAAATTAGTAGGCTTAGACATATTTTTATTATTTAACAAAAAGATTCCAAATGCTAGAAAACTCTTGTTGGGATATTTTATGAAATAGAAAGTAATTTTTTACCTTACATTGTCTTACCTAACCGCTTTCTCACTCTGGCATAATTTTAATATTTACACTGAATTTCCTTAGTAATAACTTATATGCTTAATCTCTACAGTAAACACTCTTTGATGGCGTAATTCGCTAAGCACCTTGAGACGCTGTGATTATCTACCATAGTTTCTATAGAATCATCTTAACTCCTTCTTTGGTCTCGACTAAGTTGTAGTTATTTGACATAACCGTGTTGTACTGTCCAGTAGGTGTTGGAAATATGTTAACAATGTTTGTTCTCTGCCGAAGAGTCAGAAATCAGGAGTCGAGATCATATCCTCAGTGATTGGGACACTGGAGTTATATATACTTCCAGCACTCAAGAGAAATCTCAAAAGACCTGAGGATATGATCTCAATTGAACTCCTGAGACCACACTCTTCAGCATTATTTCTAACACCTATTAGCTGGATGGTATGCCATGAGGTTTGTGCCATTTAACTATAAACTAGTCGAGATCGAACAGTATAGGCTAAAATGGTTCCATTATGATACGAACAGGCATGCCCGCGTGCATTGGATGATTCTAGGTGCAACCAGAGTATCCTGTCAAGATAATAGAAATGGAAGTAATGAGCAACTATGGCGCTCCGTATACTTGCCTATACCGGCTACGAGTACATGGACGGTTGTACAAGCCCTACACTTCTGTTTGAACATAAAAACGAATTCACGGATGAATCTTTATTTCATATGATCTCATAGTTGTATAATCTTACTAAAGCTCTCTTATGGCACACACGATAAGCTTAAGACTTGTATAAAGCTTAAGGCTATAGATAATACATCACATACAATACGACAACTAAATTCAACTACAGCTTTTTGTGATTTAACGGGTTTGAAACTATCCCGCCAGGACCGGCAAGTGTAGTTTTACCCATTATGAATTCATCAACTTGTCTAGCAGCTTGCCGTCCTTCGTGAATCGCCCAAACAATGAGAGATTGCCCACGACGACAGTCACCAGCAGCAAAAACCTATAATATATCCTGCACACTAATTTCATCCAGAAAAAAGCACCTTGAGAGCCTAACCTTGGCAACAGCAGAATTGTATTTATCCTTCGGAGTCATAATATTTGAGCGTAAATCAGTTTGCAGTCCAAGTTGGTCAATTATAACCTGTAAATAACCAGTAGAAATTGTTCCGAAGTGCTAGTTAGAAACCGTACCTTCTCAGGTCCGACAAATCCCATAGCGAGAATACATAGATCACAGTCAATTGTCCGAAGAGTATCAGCCTTCTCAACTAGCTTCCAAGCACCCTAAGTATTGGTGTCAATTTGGATTACAGGAAAAGAATAGTAGAAGACCCACTTTTTCATCTTTCTCCCATTCAACGTCAACGATTTGAAGACCCGTGAGTACTTTCACACCAGCGGCATTCTCAGTGGTTATGAATTTCTAAAATCAAGTAATTTGCCAAAAGCTACTTCAAGTTTAAATACGACTCACTTTCGTTGAAATGGAATATGTCCTCGGATCTAACCCCGTCTTCACACTAGACTCCTCATGACCGTAGTCGACACGGAAAATCAACGGCCACTCAGGCCAAGGGTTTTCTGCTTTACGATTGTCACTAGGCTTCGGAAGGATTTCAAATGCCCTAACAGACTTAGCACCCTGGAAAAAAACACTCGCTTTTAATGAAATTGTCGAAAAAAAAAGCAAAGAACACCGACCAATCTATTACTAGTTGCGATACAGTCAGTAGCAGTATCACCTCCTCCAAGAATAACAACTCGCTTCCCAGCAGGATCCAATCCTTCCCACTGGACATCATCACCGGCTCTTCGACGTTGACTTTTTTCGAGATACTCCATGGCAAAACAAACACCTTTTGCGTCACGGCCAGACACCTAAATCAATAGCTATTCAAATAAATAAAAGCGAACGAGTAGCTGGAATCGAAATAATCACCGAAAGATCGCGAGGTGTGGTGGAACCCGTGCAGACGATAATGGCATCATTTTCCTAGAATATCCACATTGTTAGCACTACCAAATTACCCAAAATTCAATAACTAAATCCGAACCTTTAATAGAAAGTCTGCAGGAACATGTTTTCCTATTTCTGTATTTGTGAGGAATCTGATACCTTCTTGCTCTAATAGTTTCACTCGTCTGTCAACGATGAACTTGTCTAGCTTCATAGTTGGTATGCCATACCTTAAAAATAGTTTAGAGAAGTTAGGCTAAGGAATGGACATAAAAACTGATAAAAACCTAAGTAGTCCTCCAATCCTATTTTTTCTTTCATATACGACGACCGTGTGACCGACCTTCACTAGTTGAGCAGCAGCGGCAAGACCTAAAATATGCTTTACAATGCCTTAGAAGATGTAACAAAACTTTAGACCTACCAGATGGCCCTGATCCTATGATGGCAATCCGTTTTCCGGTATTTTCAGCTGGTCTGACCGGTTTTATCCATCCCTGCATGAATGCATAGTCTATGATGGCACACTCAATAGACTTTATCGTTACGGCAGGTGATCCAATGGCAAGGCAACAGGCTCCCTGAAAAAAGTGCAATAATCCATTTTCTTTACGAAATAAAACCATCTTATTACCTCGCACGGTGCAGGGCAAACTCGTCCAGTAAACTCCGGGAAATTATTAGTTTGGAGTAACTGCTCAAGAGCTTGCCGCCAATTTTTTTTGAAAACGTAGTCATTCCACTTAGGGATTATATTCCCTAAAGGGCAACCAGTATGCCCTTGGCAGAATGGAACCCCACAATCCATACATCTAAATAACAGAAATAATATAACCTCCAAACATCCACTTAAGACAAACTTACCTTGCTGCTTGCTCTCTGATATTGCTTCTAATAGCCTCGAAATCGTATACTTCATCCCAATCTTTCAGCCGCTCTTCAGGGGCTCGATATAAATTCTTTTGTCGGTTATATTTGACGAAACCACTTAATTTTTTTCTATTACATTCTCCAAGTGTTTAGCATTGTAAGCATTTTTTTACCGTAACTTATCCAGAGGCTCATCTTTTCTAAGATTGAGTGGTACGATTATGTTTTCTATGTCCGGTGATCCACTCTTACTCGCGATGGGCACAAACTTAAATATTAAAATCACTGATTTGCTTTAACTGGTTAGATGTGAAAGCTTACCTCATCATCTGAAATGACTTCCTCATTATCTGATTTGCTTCCTTCCTCTTCTTCTATTTCATTTGCCTCTTGAAGGTCTTCCTCATCTTCAAATCCAGCCATATCTTGAGGTCGAAGACTCTTGGATAATCGTCTCCTACGCAATGAGATCTATAATCGAAATATATTTTGAACATAGCCCAGAATATTATTACCATAACCTAATTCACGTCATGCGTAGTTCTACAGATCGAACTAGGGGTGAGTTAAAATACTGAACAACCACTGGTAAATTAATTCAACACGTTTCTCGAAACAACGACAATCTAGACACTATATTACACCTTCGGCACTTCGAGGTGAGAATGATCCTTTTTCTAGAAATAGAAGCCACCCGTTCAAATTTTCAAACATGAAACATTTATAATATTAACTTCACTTACACTCATTTTCTTGGGAACGACTTTTTTTTTATGTATTAAAGTTGGAGCGATTTGCATGTCCATAGATAGAGTGCGTTGCCGCGGTCGGCTTTCATCCATTAGCTTCTTGAATAAAAGGTTTACACTTTCCCATTCCATTATTCTATAAAACTCACTTTATTCATCTCTTCTACTGCCCTCTGTTCTTCTTCCATCCTTTTTTGTTCCTCCTCCTGCTCCAGTAGAACTCTTTTATAGTCGCGAGGGAATACCTTCAAAATCAATTCTACCTACAGGCCACGCTTTTTGCTTCTTTGATAGCAAGACTAACTAACCTTCACTATCTTAACACATTCTGATTGCCAATCTTCAAGAATTCTCTTCCCAATTTCCGAACCAGTTAGTTCTACAAATTTTACAATGTTCTCTCGGACCCAAATAAGATCAGCTTCTGTAGCTTCATCAAGATCGACTGTAGCAGTATTGATTCGACGAGTGAACTGATCCCCTCTGTAGTAGTCTCATTATTTACGATTAACAATCAGATATTTCCTAATACTTACTGGTCAAAAAGATATGCAATTCCACCACTCATAGCTGCAGCGAAATTGCGTCCTATCGCTCCTAATACTATCACTCGACCCTCCGTCATGTATTCACACCCATGATCTCCAACAGCTTCAACTACTGCAGTTGCACCGGAATTACGTACGGCAAAACGTTCTCCTGCCACACCACGGAACCAGCACTCGCCTGAATTTGGTGTCTTATCTATAGTAGTATTTCCACTAAAACACTAACCTGATGTTGCACCATATAGCGCTACGTTTCCAATTATGGAGTTCTCTTCCGACTTAAATCGAGCGTTTCTAGGAGGGAACACAATCACTCGTCCACCAGAAAGACACTAAATCAATCAGCGTTAGTGGATGACCATACATGAGTGCCACATGGACTTTTAAAAAAATCACCTTTCCTACATAATCGTTAGCGTCACCTTCCAGCTGTACAGTAATCCCTTTTGCCAGAAAAGCACAAAATGATTGTCCTGCTGAACCAGTGAGAACAATTTCAATTGACCTCGATCCAGTCAAACCATCTTCACCGAACCGTTTCGATATCTTTCAAATAAATGGTTTCATTTCAACTTCAATTCATGAACTCAATTTCACAATACCTCGTAACTAATTCTAGTCCCAAAAGCACGATCGAGGTTTGTAATTACTTTCCCAGTAATCTTCTTATGTTCACCGGTTCCATCAAAGACACCAAACAGACCAGCGAGGATCTCTCTTTCTAAGTCGCCAATCTCAATTGTCTGGAATGGCATGGAATTTCTAGTAAGAAACATTAGATGTACTGTGAGTATGCTTGCCTGCTTAAGGGTTCCACCACGAGTAGAAATGTTGGGGAACATATGCTGCACATTCTTCAAAATCGATCCAAATTCTAGCATTGTAGCCTAATACATAATGATATTAGTACAACAGACAAATCTAACATATTACAACTAACATCCCACCTTTTTATTTACTGGATTAGGATTAGCATAAAGAAGATCAGTTCGTCCCACGGCTTCGTCCAACCGTCGCAATCCAAGTTTTGCCAGAAAATACCGAACCTCTTCGGCAACCATGAACATGTAATTGATTACATGCTCAGCCTTACCTTCAAATTTCGCTCGGAGGACTGGATCCTGAAATAATCAATATTCCTTTTCGAAAATTTTTAAAATAAATTTTTGTATTAACCTGAGTAGCTATTCCGACAGGACATGTGTTTAGGTGGCACTTCCTCATCATAGTACATCCAAGAACTATCAACGGTGCTGTTGACATACCAAATTCATCAGCACCCAGTAAAGCAGCTATCATTACATCACGACCTGAAGTTTAGCCAAATATAACAGTAACATAATCTAAATAAGTCAAAGCACTACCTGTTCTTATTTGTCCATCGGCCTGTAATATCACTCTATTACGAAGATTATTCATTGTGAGAACCTGATGAGTCTCAGCTACTCCTAGCTCCCATGGAAGTCCTGCATGTTTGATCCCAGTCCAGCTTAAATACTAGTTTAATTATTATGTACAATTTGCAAAATATTTAGCACGATAATATACCTTGAAGCTCCAGTTCCTCCGTCATGTCCAGAGATAGTTACGTGATCGGCATTACCTTTAACCACACCTGATGCAATAATGCCTACACCTGCCTCAGACACAAGCTTAACACTAACTCTAGCTTCTGGATTAGCGCACTTCAGATCGTAGATCAGCTGTAAGTATAAACTGCCAATAAATTATCAGGTAAGCAGGAAAATCCCATGTTACCTGAGCGAGATCTTCAATAGAATAGATATCATGATGTGGAGGTGGAGAAATAAGACCAACACCAGCTGTTGACTTCCTAGCATCGGCGATATCTTTCGTTACCTTGTGTCCTGGTAGCTCACCTCCTTCTCCAGGCTTTGCTCCTAAAGAATTACAAACGAGTTATTGGCTCGTAGGAAGTCAATATAGATGATAGGAACTTCGAAATTGTGGATCATATATTATAAATAATAACTATACATTCAAATGATTTGCAAAAAAGGTGCACCTTACTTCGATCACACGACATAAATATAAACATTAGCTTATTCCACTATAACGTAAACCTACCCTGAGCCATTTTGATTTGCAACTCATCAGCATTGGCTAAATATGCTGATGTTACACCGAACCGGGCGGAAGCAACCTAAAAAGACAAGCATCCAAAAGAGTACAAGTGAAGTTTATGATCTACTTGGCGCTCTTTTCAGCTGAGTTATCGATACTACTTTCGATCTACTTGGCGCTCTTTTCAGCTGAGTTATCGATACTACTTTCGATCTACTTGGCGCTCTTTTCAGCTAAGGCTTTGATCTACTAGTTAGTCTGCTTAACGAAAAAGATTGGTTTTATTTTTTTTAAGTGAATAACATACTATTACACTTTTTTCCACGAATTATTATAGATTAATTGACCATGCACACACGGTTCCAAACTATACCTGTTTTATAGCTGATCTCATATTATTATTTATATCTTGGTTTTTGGCATATCTTTCTGGTTTTTCGCCACCTTCTCCTGTGTTCGACTTAGCTCCAATGCGATTCATAGCGATGGCTAAAGTGGTATGTGCCTCCCAAGAAATTGATCCAAATGACATCGCACCTTAAAATGTTTTTTCTTCTTCAATCTACATTTGAACAATGTCATTAAGTCTCTTACCAGTAACAAATCTTTTCACAATGTTGCTGGCCGGTTCTACTTCTTCTATCGGGATCTGAATTTTAGAGCTTGTCTTGATCTCTAGTTGACCTCTCAAAGTACACCATCTTTGTGCAAGATTGGAAGCTTGTGAGTATTCTTGGAAAGTCTTCGAATTATTTAGCCGTGTTGCTGCCTTAAAAAACGGATATATATTTTAAAACATTTAACATGTGATAGCTACATTTATGGAACTTAATTTCTATTAACCTGAAGTTTTGCGATAGCTTCTGGTTCATTAATATGTTTTTCACCTCCAGCACGCCAGTGAAAAGTGCCAGTAGCAACAAGTGTTCGAGAATCACCTAGATGTATAAAGTATTTTAGCACGGTTCTCAGTTAGCTCAAGTTGCATTCAAGTGTTTACAAACAAATATTTGCCCAAAACCGTCTAAGTAAGCATTTATACAATCAGAGCTGTTATCTTAAAAATTGCATGCAATATATGATATTACACCTCACAAACTTCTTACCATAGTTCCCATAATGAGACGGAAGATCGTCCTCTGCTATAAAAATGACATTGCTATGTGCGAAGTGTCAACGGTAACAAATTCAAACCAAAGTCACTATTAAACAGAAAGTCATTTAAAAAACAATATTGAAAATGGTGATTTGGAGGTAAGCTATATGTATACAATGAAGTTTCCTAGTTGCTCTTATAATCACCTCGGCAGAAATTCCATGTATTAGGTGTATCCAAGAGTCTTAGTTGTTTTTTTTCCAAACTTCCAATTTATTCCAATACTATATAAAATACAATGCAACCATCGAAGTATTTTCCCTCGCTTTCTATGACCTTCTGCCATCTCTCAGGTGAATTTCGGATTCCTTCACGAAAGAGCAACCTCGAGTTGGAAGCAGTGAATTCACCGAGCCATTTTCATACCTCAGCAGCATCTCGAAAACGCTGTCCAGCTACACGGTTCTATATAGACCGAAATAAATGGTGATGCAAAGGCGCCAAGTCGGGGGAATAAGCCGCATGCGGGAGAACTTCTCAGCCCAAGTTCGAAATGTTCTGCTGAGTACTTAAAGCAACATACGACCTAGTGTTGTCATGCAGCAAAATGACCTTCTTACTTCCTTATCCATTAAATGGTCTTTTCTGTCCTATTAGGTCGGCCAAATTAGTCAATTGACGAGGGTAATGTTCGGCGGTAACCGTTTCGCCCGGTTGGAGGAGCTCGTAAAACAGCACACCCTTCATACTCCACCAGATGCACAGAAGAACTTGTTTGGTCTTGTCGTTGACGCTTATGGCTGGCNGCGGCCGATGCTGTTTTCGGAGAGTTCATGCGGTACCCACTCTCCGAGCTTCAAAATCTCTCCCATCTCATGCAATCGTCTCGAAATGGTTACTTGACTCACTCCCAGCCGTTCCTTTTGTCTTTGCGACGGTTTTCATCCAGCAATGATTTCAAAGAATTGGTCTTCGACATTCGGGGCATCCCAGAGCGTTTTCAGTCACCGACATCAAAATCACCGGCTCAAAAAGGTCGAAACCAATATCTGCAAGTACTGTGGGAAACAACATCTCCACCAAGAATAGAGCGAATGAATTCGCATGCTTCAGCAGCGTCTTTCCCTTGTTGGAATTCGTAGAGAATACAGTGGCGAATATGCAGTTTTTGGTAGCTCGTTGTGTTCTTANACAAATAGGCAAAAAGGCGGGAATTTATTGGAGTTTTGAATAGATACACCAGTGCCAAGCAGCTAAAACTTTTGCATACACCTAATATAAAATGTATAAATTGCTGTCTTATTTCATTGAGACTACTCAACAATAACTTACATTTCCTTAATTCATAACACAATAAACGTCATGTTTTGAACAGAAGGAATTCATTGTTAAATTCAATTACTAGAGCACAAATTGAACTAATTCAGTCCCCAGAGATTATTGTGGTGCCATTCTCGATAGCCCGACCCTTTTTAGTGCTTTCTTCGCCAACAATTGCTGGTATATTCTCAGAATCTAATTTTGTTAAAAGCGATCAGGAGCTATGAACGCATAGTAGAGTATGAAAATGTCCCAAGAACTTTTCTTACGACTTATCCGGTTTTTTCTGTTGTAGAATTTTTACTTACCGAATATATGCTTATTTCCATTTGTAGCCGCTGGAAAAGCTGCACGATGTCTTTTTAGTGCTTCAGCGGCTAAAATCTCGAATGTTGCTCCACCTAACCGAGAAACTGTATTCTTGAAACACATGTCGACAACTTCCTGTGCCAAGCCCACAATTTCAAAAATCTGAGCGTGCTGAAACTCTTAAATGCTCTTTCAGTTTTTTTAATGGGATCATATTACCTTATATGAGTGAAGGGTACTGATACCCATTTTAGCCATTACTTTGAAGATACCTCGCTCTACTCCTTGACGGTATCCTTGGAATACCTAGGAAGATAGAAAAAATACAACTATCTAACTCAAATAATACTACTATATAAGTATAAACCAATCTATTAAATCTTTAGGTTTTCTTTTGGCTTAAAAGTTAGGGAATTCACCTGATCATCATGCATATCTCTATCAAGCAATCCAAGATGCCTCAAGCGATACATAGTCTCAAATACCATATATGGGCAGACAGCATCAGCTCCAAATCCTAACAGAACGCAGAAATCATGTACAACTTTTGCTTCACCAGAATCCACAATAATGGCTACCTGAAAACATGACATAATATTTACATAGTAATCATATTCATATAAGAGATCTTACAGCTAACCTTCATTCTAAGTCTGTGTTTGATCAGACATTGGTGAATGGCTCCTACAGCAAGAAGAGATGATATAGGCACATTATCCTTGTTTGCATTTCGATCAGAAAGAACAAGAATTTGGTATCCATCGAGAGCCGCAGTACACGCTTCGCAGCAAATTCGATCTAGTCCAGGCACCAAACCTATAATATAGCTGATAATGTTATTCAAATTCACCCGTAGCCCAAAATCTCTTTTTTTTTCTTACCCTTTACTCCATATTTTACAGGAAAAGTAATATCGATGATCTTGCTACGCCAGCCTTTGTACATTGTTCTTTTGATTACCTGGAGTAGTTAAGATGATAATTGTCTCATTCAACATGAGGTCTTTCTTAAAAAGGATGGTTTATCTAATAATAAGCTACAACCTCACCAACAATTCTTGAAGATATGTTAACAAGCCTATTGTGTCTAATTTGATACATTGTATCATAACATTTAGTTACATTGTAAGATACAATTGCTTTGTGCTTGGGTATCTATTTTTTAAAAAATTATTTTATTCAAGACAGCATCACTTATGGACTCTCCGTTCCCATCAGTCAGGGTCATTTAACAATTTATATTTCGTATGAATTACATTATGCACATTTATTTTTACATTCTTTTAACATTTTACTAAAAATTTACCTACCCATAGTGATTTCGTATCAGACTTTAAAATTTATATTCAAATAATATCTACAGAAATAACCAATATCTGAGAAACGATACAATGATAAACTAACCTCTAAGTCTACAAGGGACATTATCGGCTGCTCAAGAATGAGTCGGCTTTCCAGTTCCTTATTTGGTTCAAGAATATTTGATTCTGGACCAACTGGACACCTCAGAGACATAACTATCTGTTCACGAAATGGATCGATAGGGGGATTTGTTACCTAAAATCAATTTTTTTTTCTTTGAAATTCCACATCAATAACGAATTAGAATTTCGTTATATGATGTAAGTTTATTTCTATGAACTGATAAAAGCACATTAGTTCTTTCTAAAGGCTCTAAATCCATTTTATTCACTTGGTTGATTAAACTGGTGGTGGAGCGTATGTCCTAATTCATGACTTTTAAAATTATTATACAATGCATGTGAACCTGAATCTAAAATTGCAATGCTTCATTTTGGCAGATTTCGTACAAGCATAACTGCACTACGTAGCAAGTCATTATAGCATCGGGTGGTCAATTTACACTCTAATTAAGAGTAAATATTCATCTCATTTGAAATCTATGCCATCTGCATGACTGCAACCTCTAATATTGCTAATAAACTAACGTATTCCGTCACCGCTTTAAGTAGCCTAATATGCCAAATAACAACTTCCTGGGCTTCTATCAGCATGAGAGCCACCCCCTCATCGATAACTTCAGATTATTATGCGACCTGTTGCAATTTTTTGCGCTGCAGAATCTAAATTGCCATCTAAACAATCCAGTATGTGTTATACTAACGCATATTTCAAAGCTTCAGATGTATTATTGCAGTATACTACGTCTTCTTACTGTATAACTTGCATGTATAACTACTCACCTGAGCAAATAGCTGCTGAAAGTAGCTAAACAACAGTGGACTGAAATCCGAGAGACATGCTAGAGCAGCATCATTACCCATAGAACCAAGAGCCTCTTTTCTGAAAATTTCCTTGTTTGTAAGAAGTAGTTTTATACTAATAATTCGCCCATTATTTCTCGGCTTAGTCCAGTTATCTTACTATACATTATTGCACAGCCAAAACAACATATTTCTATAACTTGTTCCTTTCCTTAAATAAATCGGAATTTTGGAAAAATTGCAACAATACATTAGAAGAATAGACTCAGCGTCATACTTCATAGTCTTTAAATTTAATGTTTTTGCACACAGCACATGGTAATTTTCCAAGGCAGAACTCCAGCTTTATATGGATTTAAATTTGCCTCTAGCCAAAGAGCGTCATCGACGTCCTTTTCCCACCACACCCTTTACTTCTTCACTCAGTTTATTCATACTACATGTAGACTCACTTAAATTACAAAACAAAATTATTATTATTACTATTATTTAGTACCTTGTCACCATACAAAAAAGTATCATGACTCCTCTTTTTTCCCTTCTGAGCTTGAAAAGTTTTCCAATAACTCGAGTTAAGAAAAAGATTAGATTAAAAAAGTAAGAAATCACTCACTTTTCTTTGATCATTGGAACGAGTAGCAAACTAAAAGTATCATGAGTGTAGCCATAAAGAGCTAATCTTCTGTCCGAGTCTAAGTGAACATCTTTCTTCTTAGAAGAATCTATTCCAAGCAGCTCAAGATGACATTTGATAAGAAACTCGTTGGTAACTGCGCCATGTGATAGCTATAATCATTTTAAATTGAAAATCATACAATCTAGGCCTATGAGAAAAGTTTCTCTTTGTGATAGGAAAATTTCCACTCGTTTATTCTCTAAACGCTCCTTTTTCGACGTAAAGTCGACTTACCACATCATCTTTTCTCAGAAGGTCTAGATAAATGCGTTTAGCTGTGAGCTTCTTATGAGGTCTAGAGAGCGCTATACTCATTTTCAAATCCTCATCTTGCTCAATTTTTTTCTCCACTGTATCTACAAGAAGCATGCGACCAGGTTTCAAGCGATCCTAAAAAAAATCATGTAGTGAAAATCATGCTGGAAATACCTATATGAATATGAATAGTAATAAAACCCTTAGCCATCATTAATCGTTTAATCCAACTCATAGGGATTAAATTAGTAGTATGTCCAATTAAAAGGAGATTGGAAACATTAACAAAGTAGATAAGAACGAAAGTCGTTTTTAACCATATTCCCATGATAAAATATAACGCCTTGTAAATTCTGTCGTTGCACCTTTTGTTTATACCAGTATTATTTACTACTGTAAAAACCTGTATCCGAACAAGAAAAGACGTCAACGCAAGCTACTGTCAGACGCGTGAAATCCAATCTCCACATCCAAAATCTCATCACGACTGCGTATCATATGATGAATGCGTCAATTTAGCCCGATAGATAGATAGATAGATAGCTTCTTTCGTTGGAGTCTATCCAAGCCCACCAATTTTTCCGTTTTCTGTATAAGCATTTCAAACGAAAATAGTTTTTATACTCCGTAATGATTTAAAAATCTACCACCTTACCATAGTCACTATTTAAGATATGAACACGTGACATAATCTAATACTTGCATTTCTGAATATTAGACTTCCATACTGATTTACGCAGACAGTTATTCTAATATTAATTTGCGATATTCATACAACATTAATGCAGGTACTGAAAATGGCCAACAAGTCACTGATCGCTCTTCTACTCGTAGCTATCCTGAATTTGCTTGTAAGTTAACTTAAATTCTAAAACCACTATATATTAATATAATTAATTTATTGAAGGTCATAGCGCTTCCAGTCAACAGCAAAAACTCCGTGGAACAACGTCAACAATTCAAAAGATTCAGGGGCGAACCTATTCGATTCGGAAAGCGTGTACCCCGTGAACCAATAAGGTTGTGTTAAAACTATGAAACAAATCTAGAGCTAGTCATTAGCATCCCAATGAGAAACTTTTTTGAAAATCTTAGCCAACTATACTTACGTACCATCAAAAAATAGTGCATAATTACTTTTTTAAATTCCAGGTTTGGGAAACGACATCCTGCGTTCGAATCGTTCTTCGAATACTAGATATCCATTAATGCCCCTTCTAACTCTCTAATCAACGTGTGTGGTCGTGTATATTTGGCTTTTCCTGATAAATATGTTATGTTTGCCACTTTCAATTTCGAGGGAACAGAAGATGGAACAAAGGATAGACAAATAGATTCACAAAACAATACGTCTAGTGAACTGACAATAGTTATTCATTTCTAGTCTGCAAACGCAAGCGTAAAACAATGTTCCCCTTTATGTTGATTAGATTACCACGCTATTTTAAATTTTATATTAAGTTTCTCTAAAGTTTCTTACTATTTATGGGAAAATATTAATAAATTAATGAATATCTTCGTCTTGGACTTTGTGTACCACGAATTATGCTGAGAATCCTGAAGAGCTCACCTACAACAAAGTTGGCGATGATATATTCCACAAACACTAATTCTTAATTTTGCTCCGCCTAGTCCATAACAATTGTACCAACAATAAAAATTGTAGAGTAATTGGCCATTTCCTTTGCAAACAATTAGACAAAGACGCCGGCCTCTTGGAACTACATAATTGTCGCAAACCTGGAAATTTCCGAATATTTCAAGTCTTATTTTATACCTGAGCATCGGATTCGTTCGCCATTCCTCAGATTCCTGAAGATGTGAAACTAACCTACTTTCCCTACTGATTACAATATATGCCCTTTCATACATTTTAACTACAAATAATGCCGAAAATAATTTACCATTGTGGTATACAAATGTTCAACTACAAAAGTGCTAACAAGACTCTTGCTAGTTTCCTATTAGCACCTGGAATGCACAATTATGTCAATATATCAAAATTCTATGTTTCGGCTTCTTTGGAGCATAAATCGTATAAGAACTTGGGATCATGCTAGATTTGCATTGCTCGACATTTCAGGCTTTTTGGGTGTGGTGAAGCAGTCAGTCACTCAGTCAACCGTACGTCGGCTATAAAAACAAGCGAGTCGACAAGCTGGACATTTGTGACATGTCGGTTATACACCTACTCGTGACGCTGGCCACGCTGTTTACCGTAATTGTCGGTCAAGGTGAGCATGAGATTTACTGCATCTTAATAAGAGATAATCAGAACAATAGACTATAATACTACTCAAATACTCATTGTTAAACACGAAAACAAAATAAAGTTCCAGAGTAACAATAATTTTCATTTGTATGACAAACTAATGAGCTCTTCAACGTCTCGTCACCAAATAAATTCAGTAGTAATTCCGAAAGAAATCCAATTTGTTAACAATGAAAATCTAAAGCACCTATTTTCAGATTACTATAATGAAAAACGATCTCCATTAGGTACTATGCGTTTCGGCAAAAGGATGGCAATTGACGACAACTACTATTATCTTGATAAAAAAGCTGACTCTACAATGGCTGAGACTCAACGAAATATTCGCACACCTCTCGGAACCATGCGATTTGGAAAGCGTATGTCCAAAACAATGCAATTTGCTACCAGTAATTAGAAATTCTAAATCTGTTAGGAGAATCAGAGCAATTATTTAGAGATAAATTTGCTCTTCGGTTTTAAATTCAAACATCTAAAAGAACTCTGAATTTTAAGGTACTTCATTGAGGCTAGAAAAACGGAATCCTCTCAGTACTATGCGATTTGGCTGATAGAATCATTATGGAAATCATCCAGATGATGTTCAGTATAGATGGTTCTTACGTGCTCCACAGATTACCTGTACAGACTACAAATAAAGCGTCAGGAATGTTATGTATCACGCCAAATCTGTTATTGCTCTTTAAATATGAATATGTATCATATCCAATGGTTTACGTGGGAACAAAATCGTTTCCCCTTGTCGAGTTAGTTGATGCATGAAACAGCTAGGTGGAAATAACGTCGTGTATTCATAACCGCAAAACATACCTCCAATTGGGCTGGAAATGCCGAGGATTTTTATCTAGTTTCCCGTTATAAAAGTAGATTTGATTTTTCATTGATAAATGAGACAGACCTCAAACACTCCGCAGCTAAACTATGAAGAGTTAACCCAAACAATCATTATCAAGGAAAATTTCTAAACACATCGAGGCATAAAACTCATATAATTTCCAATTTCCTAGGACCTTTGTTTTTTAATATGAATTTTGTTAGTTTAATTACGTAATAACTTATATGTAATTAAACTACACTTACCTCAAGTCAAAACAATTTTTTCGTAATTTAGATATCAAATTCAAAAAAAAATTTCATTACTACATTTAGCTTTTCTAATTATACAGATATTTGCCTCTGAAATCAATGTTTTCCTAGTTGAAACAAATAGCGGACCAGCCTTCATGAATCCTTCGAATTGCTTGTTGTAGCAGCAATCTGCGGCTGAAGTATGGATAAGTGACCACGATATTAGTCAATTTACCTTTAATATCTAAAATATCACGACATTCTCTAGATTTCACCTGGTTCAAAGGAAACGATTCATTAGAGCATTTCGCATTGTTTACAGTCCTTTTCCCGCCACATACAATTTTTTTTTTTAACTCATAAAAAGTCCTTCCAAGCAGTTATAAAATTTAAAATAGTCAGAAATAACGAAACGGAACTAGGTATTTCAATAAAAAATGTGACTATCAATAACCAAGATGATTTACGGATTATATCCATGCCATTTAGATCGTGTTATGTCAGTTCTTTCCCAGCTAACCAATAAGGTTTTAATGATAAGCCTAACAATTGGTGCTCAAGTTCCCTACTAGAACGAAATTCAGTACTCAAAATTTACCATTACATTCACATGTTAGTAATTGCTTGGTTAATCACTCAACTAGATATTCTCTTCAGGCTATTAGTAAAACATCACATCATTATAATTCTGAATTATATAATTCTCCCTGAAAACACATAGTAAGTGTAATGTTTTTAAAATTTGATCATAAATGGTCCCTGGAGACAGCAGGTTCTTAATAGGAATGCATAATTATTATTGTATAATGGTGTAAATACAATAATTAACGAAGATTTAAGAGCATTGAGCACCTAAACAGTCGTATCCTGCATCCTTTTAGCACAAAAAACTGAGATCTGAGATAATTTTTACTTTCTACACCAACTTGCCTATTTAAGACACAATATTTATATCCCAAAGAATGTTGTTAGTACCAATTCTGTACCTTAGTGGAATCACGCCTCGCTCTTTGTTTGCCATAGCTCCGCCTCTTCCCCAATAAACCACTCCCTTTAAATGGAGTCTCCACCAATATCCAGTCATTCCTCACTGTGAATCTCACTTGTCATGAAATATCGTTTTGCCCGATATCGACACCAGTAGGGAACATTTCCTACCTAAGCTACTATTCGCATTTACTTTATAATAGTAAAGTATAATTTCAAAAAGTGGATATTTATCTAGCCCGATTAGCGTAAATTTTGATTCCAGCTAGAAATACATTATTGCCCACAATGGAAATTTGATAACGTTTCATTTAAAATTGTTAAATCCAAGGTTCTAGGTAACTACGCCACTTTTTTGCCAACATGAAAATACATATTATAGTTTGAGGAAATCTTCTGTCGTTATATATACAAATGATTCCTAGTATCAAAAATATTACTACATCCTAGATCTGAACGTAAAAGAAATGACGTGTTTGTCTTCCGTTAATATACGTAAAAAAAATTATTCAAGGATTATATTAAATTAAAGCTTGCTACTCTATATACTCCAAGTCGTGATATTAACTAATATAGTAAAATTTACTTCATAATTCCTTTATCTAGGTATAATGTCGGCTCGCTTAATGGTCACAATTTTTTGTTTTCTGCTGATATCTATGGTGATGGTCTCGGCGGCTCCCAATCGTATTCTTATGAGGTTCGGCAAACGATCGAGTGAACCTGTTCATCTACGTTTAACTGGATCGGGAGACTACTATCCCCTTGAGTTCGTGGGGTAAGTTAACACTGCTTCACACTATATATACGAAGGATCAGTTACAATTTACACTTATGTTAACAAGAAACCTAATTCAATTTGGTGATATGATGATTCAAGAATAGCAATCATATCTTGAGTAATAAACATTGCATATTATCTATTACTCACCCAACTTGTTTTCCTCTACTGAGAAGTCTAGGCAGAAATACTCATTATGATTTAATTACCTTGCCAGAAATTTCACAACTTCCTTTAAAACCAAAAATCTCCTATATTCATATATTGACAGTACAGTAGTATTAACCTCCTTTACTAAGCTTATTATGAAAGCCTCGCTCACTTATTATAGAACTCGTAATTTAGAATTATTTCAATATATGAAAAATAAACGTCCAGATAGTTATGTGGATGACGAATCTCTTATTCATTAGTTCCAGATACTAGGAAGTATACTAATTTTCTATTCTATTTACTATCCAACATAGTAGATCGAGTGAGTAAAAGCAATTTCGCGGCGCAGATGCGAATCGCACTTCGTTCCTACTCACACAAAGCTACCATTCCACCAAAGCAATTAAAAATATAAACTATTTCAGTTCTCCAATGTCATTCGACTCTGATATGTGATCCATAAGTGAGACCAACACAGTGGCGACATGGCGCGGCAGTCCTAATCATCTAGTAATTACCGAATCCCCTTCTCTATCTATTTTCGGTTTGTGCAAATAAATAAAGATGTATAGTTGCATACCTTATAGTATAGACATTTACATTAAAAGAAATAAGTAATAAAGCGATGAGTTTAGTAATAAGCAATGTTGAAATAATCCACACCTTTTTTACAATATCATCAACATTATGATCGTTGACCCCAACTTCCGATGAAAGGTATAAGTGATCATCCGCTGTAAGATAGTAACGTGCAGGACGCAATCCATTCCTGTCTAAGATTGCTCCAATGTATCGTCCATCACAAAAGGCAAGAAGGGCTAAATAGGAAAATATTAGTCTTACCTACCATTAATCATAAATTCTACTTGCTTTTTGTTTGAGAACGAAATGTCAAGAAGGTTGAGCTCAACAGGAGTGTCGATCATGAGAGTGACAATCAATAACAGACTTAAATGTGATTAATTTTAAACGCTATATTTATATTTTCATATGGAGGAAATATATACAAAGTTAGACATCCTATAATTAAAACATGGGTGCTTCAGATTTACCTAGCCCATGATAACGACGAAAAATAATGGTATTCAAGGAACGTTTTATGGCATTGTATTTACAGAGAAAAGTAAACTAAGAGAATGCAATAATAAAGGGAAGTTATAACACCCACCAGGTCCATCCCATGGTTCCATAGTCATATCTGCCCAGCGATAGAACGCACGTTTATCAGGACTCATTTCCTAGAGTAAAAATAATAAAATTAAAATAAAATATTTTAAAAACTGGTCTCCAAAATGCAGACAATATATACCTCATCTTTCTCCCAAGCTTCTGGAACCATTATCATAGCAGCTTCAGGAAGTGAACGCTGTCCAGCTTTAACTAAGAATTCAAGCACGTTATCAAAGCAACCAGAGTCCGTTAGACCCTGAAACCAATGTAGTAAAACCTTCCATAACGAATCCAAGAATGATATTCTTGAGACCTTAGAGCTGATTGTTTTAACTTCCATACTGCATTTTGCACATGAAATATGTTGTAGAAAATAATGAATAACACGTATAATATTAGAATTTTAACGATGTTATCTTGGGCTCAAATTAAGAAAAGTCAAGAGTAAGACCGAACCTCCTCGACAACCGGATATAATTTGTCCAAGTCCTCATCATACAGGGAACTACTCATCACACCCTCTCGGGCACGCATAAGATTGATATTACCACGTAGGGTGTTAATTTCTCCATTGTGAGCCAACATCCTGAACTCATAAATATTAATAGCGCATTTTAAAGTGTGAAATACAAGATGCCCATCCTTTATATTAGAAGTGCTGATTAAATTTACCCCTAAATTAGTGTTCATTTCTACATCTCTTTCCAATAATACTAATTGTTATTCCGTCACGCTAACAAAGAGTAGCAGCTCTTTGTGAACTTGACAAATAAGCAGCAAGCAATTTGTTTCCTAGTCGCATTACATTAATCTGCACAACAATACAAGGGATATTGTTACTTTCATGAAGAAAATCGCACTTTAAAAAACCCTAATTACATATGTTGAGACTAAAAACAAGCAAATACACGCCATTATGAATTTACATAGAAAAACTTGCATATTAGAAAATTTCGGAATAACTTTAGAATTATCAGTATCAACAGCAAGTGAAGATTAACTAACCATAAATAAATGAAATCATAAACGGAAAAATTCTATACAATGCTAGTATGATAATTTTCGCACTTCAAATTTTAAAAAAATTAAATTAAAAAATAAAAGTGAAAATTACTTTTACTAACCTATTCGGCTGGGCTCTATTCCAACTTGGAAAAGTATTCGTAGAAAACCGAGAATGAACCAGAGCAAGATGCGTGACAAAATCAGGATTTGTTAAATCATCGTAATATTTATAAAGCTGATGTGTATTAAACTGTCCCTAAATGTAGTATTTTAACTTTAATTGAGAACCTACTTATTAAAATCTGATTGTAAAAATTACGCAACGATTAATTTGAGTCCAAGAAACATACTTTGTAGATAATAGTAGATGAGCTGAGCGAGCAAACATAGCAGTCAACGCTTTGCTTGGCCATATTGTTGACTGCTTGCTTTCTTAAAAGGTAAACGTTTCTTTCAAATCGAGCTGGATCTTCAGTTACGTAGTCGGCAGTTACGAATACCTGAAATACTCGAAATTGGAAACAGCTATTCACATTTAGTTCTTGACAATTTTTTCGCGTTTCGTATCATTTAACTTTCCAGTGAATATGAAACTCATAGCAAGCAAGAAATCTTTTGAATCACCTGACGAATTAGAGGTTCGGTCTTCCGAGCCTCTTCTCCGATACAATCCCTATTGGTACCAAGTTTCCTCCATGCAATTACTCGAACATTACATGCACGCGCGAGATCACCAAAAGCTTCCTGCAAATTTTTACATAGAAAATAATGATATCATCATCAGGAATACCACAATCATCAAATACCAATAAAAATGTGACAAAAATATAGTTTTAGGATGATTGCGGTATTATGAATAAATACAATTAGCCGAAGGAACTAAATCTATCAAAACAACTATGTTAGTGCTTCTAGATTTATCTATTCATTAAGCATTCTAAAGGGTTCTAACTAGATCCTTAACTTATACGGATATAGTCTGCTGAGGCAGTTTGATGGTCCTTTTCGTAACTAAAATAACCTTAAGTTTAAGCCAATGGTTATGCTTTAGGAAATTTTTATATTGTTTTCTTAACCATCTTGAACCACCAATTTTTCTATTTTGTTTATCTATATTATGGGAAATAAACAAAAGAGTATTTTGAAGTAAGCATCCAACCTTTGCCTGCTTGTATGAATCTGCATTAAGGAAGAGTAGACCGGTAGCATATTGACCAAGAGGAGGTAAATCTACGTCATCTTGTCTGAAACAGAACAGCCACTAATAGAAATAAGCATATAGAGTAAATAGTTTCAGATGAGGGAAATGAGGCATAAGCCAGAAGTTTGGAAACTGATGAAAAACGAAAACGAAACAAGACGCAATAGTTAAAACTTAAATTGTAATAATGGTTAGAAGACGTAAAACGTAAAGCAATAAGGGAATTTACGGGTTTAGTTATTGGGATTTAAAAAATGAAAATTATGGAAAAAAATTTTCAAAAAAAAACGCAAATATTATTGAGAAGGGATTCAGATCAATAAGGAAACTACTGGAGTAAGGTAATTGAAAGTCAGAACTAAAAACAAGGGAGTCATATGAGAATGTGGTTTCGAGAGTTGATAAGAATAAAAGGTTGTATAAAAGAATAATCGATACAAAAAGTGAAGAAAAATAGAAAATTTTCAAATTTCGAGTAAATTTGCCGTTAATAGTTTAAAGTAAAGATGTTATGAATAAAGAAGTATGTGAAAATTAATGCAAACGATAAAGGAAGTAAGAGAGCATGAATAGAAGAGTTAAAAAAAGAAAGCATCATAATAGTCAAACGAATGTTTATAAGCATAACTCTTACTTTTTAACTGCTTTTCTATATAGTTCATCTGGAATTGATGTTAGCACGCCAGCACCATCACCCGAATCATTATCACAGCCACAAGCACCACGATGAGCCATTCTCTCAAGCATTATGCGCGCCTCACATAGTATCTGAAGACTTTAAAAAGTTTTATATTAAAGAGAAGGAATCAACTGATTTACTATCTACCATGTGCAGCCACACTTTTTGGTCTTTTCATCAACACCAACAAATGTAAAATAGTTCTGCAACTATTATATTGCATTTAGATTGTTGCACATAAGTGATAATCATTAAAGTTCTATCGTATTGTAAGAAGGTTGTCAAACTATTTATTTCATTAATCACCTTATGCGTTTTAACACCTTTGACTGAGCAGACGAATCCAACACCACAAGCATCACGTTCGAGTTGAGGAAGCCAAAGACCTTCATTGGCAGCCTCATCTTGCTGAGCCTTTGTGAGAATTACCATGTTGCCCTAAAAATTCACTGTCACCATTACAACAGACATATTAGAGCCTAACATATGGACGCTCCACTAAAATCAATAAAGTTATTAGAAACTATCAATTTACACATATAATTGATATAGGTACGACATCTTACAAAACTATATCGACTAAGCATAAGGAAGTTTGAAATCGAGATGGAAATTATTAACGTTGTTCAGAAGATTTTGGTCCCTCAAGTGGCAATAATGCAAAGCGCTTCATCAATATTTTAGCCGAAGGTAATCACCCAGGCTTAAATACTATCCTATCGCAGTGTGAAAATATCGCAAATAGAACTTGTGGAACAAACATATAGATCATTATCACAAATATTATTTCTAACAGCAGGAAGATTTCAAAATCACGTTTGTTAAATGAATCCTCTCATAATAATGTATATTGAAGGCGAGATTAAAACAAATTATGTCATTAACGAGACTCTTTACTATTTGGTGAATACTTTAATTGTTAATAATATATAATAATGCGAGGGTAAACACACATAGGCACACTTTATTTATTTAAAAAATGTAAGGATTCAAGTTTGAAACATAACATTAATGAAGTGCAAATCTTGAAGAATTTATATTGAAAAAGTGGTACAAAATAGAAATCAATGAAGAATTCATGCTGGGTGGAGCGAAATAAATAATAATAAACAAGTAAAGATTAAGAGTCGTTTTAAAATGGCGCTTATTTTATCAGTTTATAATTGTTGCAGTGGGTTAAGGTCATGGTTGTTAAAATTACGCCTCTTCTCATAGAACAAAACGAGATAGACAATCAGTTAGATGAACAGAGGAAATGAATGTTGTCTGTGAACAGTGCTAGATGGAAAACAAGCGGACAGACGGATATTTTCAGCGACTATTGGCGACTGACCCGTCTGTGAGTTAAAAGACGAACTGACCGAATATAGAGAGGCCAAAGTTCAAATGGCCAAGATGGCTGGAATGTCGTACATGTGATTCACGCGTGATCTAGCCTGGAGCCGTTGATTAAAAGTACAGTAACCATGTATTTCACTACAAGTTTTGAGCTGTCTGAAAAAATTCGTTTTAGTATTTAGTGATTCTTATCTGAATAACCTACTTGTATTGAAGAATTGAATATTACGAAATTCGTGTTTTGGCACTATTCCTGAGATAAATAATACTAAAATAGCAACTTGGCAAGTGTTCACAGATGCATAAGAGAATTGACTGCGAATGTGTACATTAGACTATGGAAATAATCACGTGCGCTGTTTGCGTTATACAATAACAGAAATGATTTGTGCACTAAAATGGAAATAATACTGGTTGCTAATAGGACGCATGAAACAGTCTAATATCCTTTAATACTTCTTTCTAAACTTAGTGATCGTGAAGTTTACCCAGTACATATATATATGTTTATACGAAAAATGCAATTCTCGTTCTTGGGAAATTACTGGGAAAAATTATGCCTCTAATCTCATTATTGTTTTACGCTAAAATATGAATGTTATAAATTCGTTCGGTGTAAAAGTAAAAATGATCGAAATTATGACTTATACTCGGTTATGCAGTTAGGAAAAATAAACTTGCAAATGATTTACAGTGTCTTTCTTTAAAGAATTTGGTGTTGTCTAGTATAAAATGTTAAACAAACTGGACCGATAGTTAATCACTTTGATTGGGTAACAATAGATACAATTTGTCTGCAATCTATAGTCTAAAAACTATCTATATCGAATCTTATGAATTCTCATAAGACTAAAACATGTTTCTGGATTTTCAAATATGAATGAAATAAATAGATGAAATAATTGGTTCGGGACTTCGTAATCATATTTAAAAAAAGATGCATGTCAACAAATAATCCAACTAATAGGTTTTAGTGGCTGATATGTTGCTTCTTTACAACTAACAGAGAAACTGAATGCATGGAAAGATGATATGAAGCATAAGCAAAAGAAAACATTGTTATGTTCTGTAAGGGCTAGCACTCATCGCAGTGCAGTTGAGCTAAACGTCTGTTACGCCAGCGAAAAGCTGACAAAATAAATGGATGGTCAAGATTCGCACGTAGTACACCTCGATATGCCATTTGGAAGTATGATGCATTCTACGCCTTAATCTTCACCAACTTTCGCTTCTTAAAAATCTGTACTTACTATATCATCTTGAACCACTTGATTCGATTATAAACTTGATGTATCTTCAGATAATTTTCTTAAAATAATTTAAACTAAAAATTTTACTAACATAAAATAAGAAATATGTAGAGAATCAGTTACATTTGTTGTCAGCCAAGACAAAATCTACCCCAAAAGTGAAGTAGTCCGTTATCTTGAAATAAACAAATATTGTCCGCTATTCATTTAAAATCAAGTTGGCAAGAAACAAGGATCCTAACATGTAGTCAAACCACTATCTATCACAAATTCCAATTAATCCATTCTCCACTCTCCCACAAAAGTGCAGAATTATAATTCAGCAAGCTATACCAATTTTATAAAAAAATTGGTCCGCTTACAATACCCTAAATACTAAAAAGTATCGAGCCGATTCCCGACCCTAGTCTACAATTTTTCGGCATCACATGGCTTTGTCAACATGGATATAGCATACACTTCGTGCTAGGACGTTTAAAATGCATTATCTGTACTGTTTTGAACAACTAGGCTCATAAGTAAACTTAAAACAAAACGTTTCCCATCCTGTTCTATTAATTACGTTTTATTAAATTTGTTAAATACTTGTTATGTTTCTTGAATTTACTTTACTTTAGTGATTTGGTTTTTTAGAACTTTTAGTTTTCAAGTAAATTTGCTTGAATATTTCTAGGCCTGAGTCTCTACAAGTGTACTGAATACTACAAACTAGTCCATTACAGTGCTAATTTTATGAATAGCTTTGGAATAAAACTAAAGTAAAATTGCGTACTTAACATTAGCATTACATTAAATTGTTTGTTCATATAATTAATTTATCAAACCTCTATGTCAAGCTTTACCTCAGTCAACACAGTAAGCGAATTCAATACACAACAAATCTCCTCAATCCGTTCACTAACTGCAAATGTTGGTAAATCCAATTTTTTTCAGTATTATATCAATTCTCGCTAAAACCTAAGGGTTTTCTTGTATAAATAACAATCCACGGGAAACTTTTTTAACACTAAGCGTCGCTACCGGTCAATTAATAATATCGGCAAAAATAGCATCTTTGTTTTCTCAGAAATCGACATCGAGTTTATTCGCAATCTCTGATAGAAGTTTTTTTCTCCTTTTCTTTGTTAAATCTAATAGGACAAGCGGGATGTGCCAAATATCTATGCGATAGAAAGATCGTGGATAACTTATGCTAATTTCTTTCTAGAAATAGGACTACCCATCCTCCAAACGAATCATCACAACTGAAATTTGCATGTAATTAGAAATGTACACGTAGATTCGAATCAATCCTACCTCATAAAAGGTAGTAAATTAAGTAACGTAATTATAATAAGCTCAACTTCCGCCAATTTAAAGGGATTTTATAGAATACTGCACAACTATATGACATTCCTATCACCGTCGCATCGAATATTTTCAATTGTAAACACGAAACTATGCATAACTTTTAGAATCCAATATTCTCTAATATTATTAGGACCCAGAAACCAAAGAAGGATGGTTTCAATTAATATATAATGATCAAAGTAAAATATTAGAAACGGAAGTGGTTATAAGACCAAAGAACTTTTCTGTTCCTTATAGATGAATTAGAAATATAATAAGTTCAGTTAAATAAATAGCCAACTCAACATACTAACATAAGATAAGAGCCATGTTGTATTTCGTACTTTGAAATTTCAATCCAACCACAAATATATGTACATCAATTAATTCCTCTCTCTTAGTTTTCACGGAAGTGCGCTTCCATAGAGTTGACTTCCTATATTTCGTAATAACACGTTTCCAAAATATTATCTTATTAATTCCCAATAAACAAACATTTTCGAGGAATATATGACTATTAATCTTGACATTTATAACTTCCGGCAAAAAGTTAAACTCTAATCCTAATGATGGGACTAGTTTTAATACATAAGCAGAATTAGATAAAACAATAAAATGAAATGTTCCTTTAATATTAGAGGAACAATATATGAAGAAAATAACACTCATTTGTTTTCAATTTACTGTAAGTGAAAGCTAAGTGTCGAATTTCAAACAAAACAGGGATAGAGGTAACAAGGGCGGTCAAAAACAGCAGTCGGTCACTGATCGATACGTCGCACTGGGCACAGCGAACGATGAGAGCTCTCAGGACACGAGGCCTCTGCATGCGCTGTTCCAAAGTTATATGTTCGCTGTCTAGATCCCTAAAATTATTACGATTCCTATTACATTTGTCTAGATATATCCCGAGTAACTAATGCATATAAATCCACATGTCACGATGAAGTCCATCATTTGCAATTTTTTGACTTCTCTTTAATATAATCTGTGCTAAATGGTTTCTATACGATAATCAACTATTGATGCCGAAAATAGGTAAATTAAATCGTGAAAACATGAAATATAAATTCATTAATATCATTACGTAGAGAAAAATTATACGTAAGCAATCGATAAATTTCTAAAAGCATAAGTATACCTTTTTACCTAGAATTTGAGAAGAGAAAAACACTCAAATAATTTGTGGATATATATATATATATATATTATCTATATAACTACTACATAGAATACACATAGTTAGACAAGTGATACGTCAATCAGCAAATAGTAGAAGTAACACAACAGTGTAAATCACCAGCCGATAGTCATGTGAATTAGGACGAGTTGTCTATATTTTTCTGTAAGAATTGTTTACAATAATGTATTTATCTTTTCCATGTGTTCAAAAACCTTTCATAGTTTTAAATGAAGACTAGCAAATTCGTTTGATTTGGAGCATATATACTGAAGTATCCTAAAACTGATTTTATTTTGAAACTCCTGAGTAAAGAGTTGTAACATTGATACAGCTATTTATTTAATTGATAGGGGTGGTTAAAGTAATAGATTTAAACATCTAACAGCTGTTGTCTTATAGTGTATGTCATATGCCTATGTATAAATATTGAATAGAATGCTTGGGTGTACAATAATTTCAACATTCTTTTTAACTGAAACATTTGCCATCTAGCACATTTAAAAGCCATTATTTTGTGAAAATTTTTTGTTGAGTTTAGTTCGAACATCTGATATAACATTTTCAAAAAAAAAATGTTATGAAATATTAAAGGGCTTCTCTGATAGAATTTAATATGCTTTCATAGCAGTGCGTATAACGGATACTAATTAGAGTATATATATATATATATTGCGAGCTGAGTTTATTGATTTTATCATTTATGATGATACATTTCATTCTAGCTTAATTTATTTTAAAGAATTGCTGAAATATGCTTTAGTATTCAAAATATTTGTGTCTTTAAGTAAAAAACATGTTTGAAAATAAAACTAATCAGTACCAGGTTATTTTTTGATTCGTTCATTTATAATTCTTTCGTTAATATAGATATTGGTGTTCTAATCAATTTTCTTTTAATATATATGGTTTGATTATTTCAAGATAATGGATGTCAGAAGACCTGCAGACTTTCCTCATCTACGTAGCAGTCCACATCCCGATTTTGAACCTAGCGCACCGAGGTTTGCTATTATCAAACATAGATGTGCCCTAAAACATTCTTATTATACCTTCATAATATTCTATTGTCTTGACTTCTAGGTACTTTGAGGCTTTATGAAGGAATAAATTGATAAATATTTTTTAATATATTATAGATTGAAGGAATTTTAATATAGATGCTTAGCATTACGTTTTTAATTTGTAATAAGTCTGAGTAAACATTCCTTGTTGCAACGTCCATATATTGATACAGCGGCGTTAAATTTTGATTGTGCTCATTGCTTGGTTTTTGGAACATAAGGACACCATGCTTTTGAGACTTACACTTTCATGAATATTTATATTTTAGTCCTGAATCAATTGCTGCGTCTCCAATGCTGATTTCTTCTCGTAATTCTGAGTGTGGAGATGGACCAACTGAAAGTGACGAAGTTAGTCATTATAACTGTTTTGTTTGTGTTCAATTGAGTGTCTTATAATATTCTTTTTACTCCTTATATTTATGTTGCTGAACAGTTTGAAGAGATAAAAAGTGTGCAATTTAATATGCATAATTTTTCATGCACCTACTTTAATAAAAAAAAACTTAGCAGCATTGAACGATTTTCTATTATACAAAATTCCCACTAATCAGTACTTTGTAGAAGAGACTATAGTACTGTACTTTTAGGACACTATTTGAATATCCCAAACTATCTATAGAAGTTATTAGATGAGATTAAACAAGTTTTAAACATTAAAAGTATATAGAAATGAATTTCAGAATTTATTGTTAGCGCTACCGTAACAATTGTGAAAATACTATCCAAGTACTCGT
Organism: Heterorhabditis indica; assembly: GCA_020740425.3. NCBI lineage: Eukaryota > Metazoa > Nematoda > Chromadorea > Rhabditida > Heterorhabditidae > Heterorhabditis > Heterorhabditis indica. The sequence goes on along the minus strand of JAJAVP010000151.1, from coordinate 82,083 downwards.
ACAGCTCATAGCCGTGTGAAATTTGTAGTATCATAACCACGCGGAGTCGATCATTGGATGATGGTTGAATTTTATCTAAAATTTGTTAATTGTATGTTCACTTTCTGGTTGTTCTTTATTGCTTTCTAGTTTCTCTTTCTAACGCATATTTTTGATACGATTTGTAATAGGTGCAAAAGCAAATTCATTCTGACTTCCCATGATTCCCACAAATAGTGCAGGCCGTTGGATCGATCTGTATTATACAATGAGTAAAGCCATCAGCATCTCAAAGCATTTAGAAAAATAATTTGATTATTTTTCTTCTATATCTTTTTTCTGAAATTTATAAGTGATACAACTTGAAGTTCAAATTAATAATGTTAGGGAGTACCAATATGGGATTGTTTTGTGTTCAAAATAATGAAAGTTGAGAATAATTCAATTCTCTAAAAGTACTTAGATTTTTTGATACTTTAAGTGTAATTTGTTTATGCATTAGTACAGGTCATAACCTTAAATATTGTTAGCCTAGTTTTTTCAATTTCCAGCACCAGTTTAAAAGGTGATTAAATTCAAGCTGTATAATGGGGAGTAGAATCTTCGAATTCTAATATAACGGTGTGATTCTAAATAAATTTTACTTTCGGAGAATACTAAACACTGGTTAACTATGCTACATTACTACCTCATGAATTTTGTTCCATTATAGCCAGATGCTATAATAGAACGCTACGCCTTTCTGCCATTAAGCAACAATTCTACAAGTTTTTCCATGATTTATTGATAGCGATGCGAACTAAAATAATTTCGTTTAGGGATACGGCATCTCAGATAGTGGGGAAACTAGTCGTCGATCTACTGTAAGCAGAATGGATATGAATGAACTAAGCCGTGATCTGGAAATCAAGAATAAGTATCCTGAACTTTATCAGATGATTATTGTAAGTCATTTCTTTCCTATTGTTTACTACTAGTATTTATTTAAATTTTGGTGATTACATATCAGATAATTTCGTATACATCATTTCTTGTTGATGTATTTATCGGAGTAGGCGCATCGTCGTCTTCCCTCAAGTGAGAGTCGTGATGGATTAACACTGAGGGATCTAAGAAGCGAATCGAAGGAGACACTCTACAGAGAAGCTCTTGAACTATTAAAACGATGTCGTAAGCAAGAGGTTTGAATGATATTCATTTATTGAATATACTAAACTCACATTGCTGGTATTAGTTTTGGGTTTAAAGTTAGTAGTATGCAAAAAACGTTTTTTAGCGTCAAATGCGTGAGATGCAAAAGAGCTATGATAGCTTGGTGGCTGTTAACAAACAGATCAAAGAAACATATGTGAAAATATACGCCAAAGCTGAGCAGGAAGAAGAATATATATCTAATATTCTCTTGAAGAGGTTAGACATGTTTATAAAAACGAAGTTTTAGAAAATATCAATTCTGATAGTTATAGTTTGTATTTTTAGAATCCAGAAATTGAAAAATGATAAAGAAACGTTAGCACAAAAGTATGAACAGGAGGAAGAATTTCTTACTAATGATCTTATGAGAAAGATACAGCAGGTATGCCGTATTTCTTAGTTTATGCTCATAACGGTAGTTTGCCAAGGGACATTATTAGACGTTCTTTATCACAATTCAAAGTACAAAGTGTTCATCTTGTGTGCGTAATATCTACGAGGGCAAAAGTGCTTTGTTCACAATGTTGGACAGCACAGGTCGTCTAACACATTGTATATTGTATCTAAAAAAGTGGGAAAAATAACTTTCTATCATCTGTTCTTATTTCTTATATAATATAAAACCCAAATTCTCTAGTTTTCATTATTTTAGTTGCAATCAGAGCGTGATGTTCTTGAATGCAATGTAAAGAGTGAGCAAGCTAGTGTTATCGACAATCTTCTGACAACCATTCGACGCATGGAGAGTGAAATGGCTGCTGGACGAAAGGTTAGAGAAATAATCACAAACAATATTACGTTTTCTACGTTAAAAATTTTGGATTCTATTAATAATCGATTGCAATACGAAGTTAGATGATCTATTATTCCTATAGTGAATTTTAATCTATACCATAACTACATATAGATATAAATGTAGGATTTCATGGCTCCTGGTGAATAGTATTATATTTAGAACATGGATCGTATGCGAAAAGAAAAGATAGATCAAGAAAACGCATTGGAACATGAACAAGAATTACTGTTTAATACACTTGGGAAGCAAATGGATCAATTAAATAATGAGAAAAGGTTGGTTACGTTTTAAACATTAGTAAAAAGAATTCCGTAGAAGTTATAAGCTATTTCAAGCCTTTTATACTAGGAATTTAATTATTTCATTACTTTTAGAAAAATGCAGGCTAGTCTGCAGAAGGCGTATATGCATGGTTTTGTTGAACCAGATGATGATATTCTTGCTCGCCCCATTACACCAAGGTATTTTTTTAAAGAAAATACCTCTAATGGCCAATATGAATATATCTGCTATTAAAGTGTAAAATCACTGGTATTTAAGCGAACATTGTGAACGTATTCATGTGGACAGTACACGATCTGGTGGGGAAGTGTCTCGTCTAAGAGCCCAGTTGAAGAGGGCTGAGCATCATATTACAGAACTGAAGGAGAAGGAAGCAAATAGTGAGAGAATATATGCAAATTTATTTAGAAGGGTTGGAGGATAAAAATAATTGTATTTTTAATTAGTTGCTATGAAGATAATACTTATTCACAGATCTGTATTTTTATTTTTTAGAGCATCTGTTGTTTTTATTCCTAGGTCAAGAAATACAGGTATTCAATTTAAATTTATTTGAACTTATTGTTGACTTTTAGAAGCAGCTCAAATTCGTCAACTAGAAGATGTCATAAGCACTCTTACAAAGGAAAAGGATGAAATGTCGAGGTCTAGTTTTCTTTTGTGACTGTTATATTCTAAAACATAAAAGAGGACAATTAATTATTTCCGTGATGCATATAATTTAGGAATATTGAGGAGGTCGTTTCGCGATTTTCTACCAAGGTAGACTCTATGACCTCTGTAATTCGTCCAGACCTTATGGGTCCTCCAAGTGTGCCACATACACCACGACATGCCGATGGAAATGGTTTGTACTGTTATATTTATGTAATCCTTATTTTATTTTTTAACTCGAGATAATATTTTCTTTCAGTATCTGATATGGATGATAGTAGTTCTCGTGGATCATTTTCTCAATCAGACTTCAGTATGAACTAGTTACGTTTCTTGGAATGGTGAACAAAGTAAACTCATCAAATGATTATATCATTTTTATAACTGAGCGTTAGACTTGGCTTACAATCTTATTATGTACATTGTCACTTACTAAATAACATCTTCAATAATAATCATCATTATTTACTTCAGCTCACCCACACTAAAGTCGCTTAAAGTGTAGTGACTTATCTGTTGCGACTTTGATGGACACTGCAATCCGTATTTATATTAATGATCACTCTTTGTGCACATTCCTATCAGAACTATTTGGTAGATGACTTAAAGCTTATATTTGCTGCTCATCTATATTTATGCCTGAGTCTACTATCCTCTTTTAGACAGTCAACTATCTAGTTTTTTTTTACGTAAAAATGATTTGAAAACGTTTATTTGCATAGTGTTACTGAAATAACCTGTTGTATTTTAAATATATTTTGTGGTCTTTGGTTTGGTATTTTCATGGTTTGTGGTATTGTTTTGTTTATAAGTTAGAGTCCCGTTAAATTTCAAAATAATGTCACAACTTTTATTTTTATTTACTTATGGTATTTTTCTTTGACGAGGTGTTATTTCCAGTGTCATTTGGGGTGAGTAGGTGTATGTCCGTGCACTTTGTCTTACATCTGGGTTCGTAATAGATAAACCCCCTACGTATATCTTATGCCTTTTTAAAAATTTTAGTTGCTTATGAGTATGAGCTTTTTGATTTATATCTGCATCGTATGTTGCAGCAGCCTAGTTCAGAAAAGGTGAAATATGAGGTATTGTATTCAGTTATATCAACCTTTCTCATTTATACGGTTTAACAACCATGTATTTTGTTTTACCAGAGATAATAAATTTGTTTGTACTTTTTTATTTCATATTGGACAATATTAATTATGTAGAACGTATTTTGTTTATGGTAATTGCCATGTTACACAACTATGTCGAGGAATTTGATGGCCTATGTAGCTCCTAGAGATTTAAAGTGTGGGTGATAGGGTATTTTATACATAATTTTATTATCACTTAGCGTAGGATATTTCATCCACTGTTGTTATGGTACACTAAACTTATTTGGGTTAGCGAAGCGTCCAAGTAAGTCAAGGCTGTGCCGCGTGTCGGTCCATAGGCGGTCATACTAACAAAACTGTTCCCCGCCTTAGTTCATATCATTGGTGTCAAATTTTATAAATCTATTGCATCAAAATACTCCAGTGAAATTTATATTTGTGTATACTAGTCAACTTGAATGTTGGAACACCTAGTTTTGAATATTTTAGTTTTATTTTGCTTGTTACACCTAGTCTAATGTTAGTCCTATTTATTCTAAGATAAGAATGAAATAGGTCGAACTTGGCGACATGTTCATTATTTTGCATAGGTATGATAAATGCACAGGAAAAAACATTCAATTACTAACAATGTTTTTTCATATTATATGTATTATGAATTCGATTTAAATAACAACTTTCACGATAGCGGTGAAATTAAGAATCAATAACCCATTCTTGTTTTATGAACAATATTATTGGTGTTAAACTGCCTATTACAGTTACTTCAATTCATGCTATCATAATATGGCTAACCTCTATAAAAATAATTTATTGCACTAAAGTTCTTTATACTAATTGCATTTGTTTCAATTTTCCTGACCCCTGTTGCTCTAACTGCAAACTCGCAAATGCGTCGTCCTTTGCGATGGAACATCCTTAATTGGTCACATACTTCACAAAACCTTCGAAACGGGCAGAAAAAAAGAAAAATTGTCTTGTTAAAGCACAAAGTGCGCGGTATTATTGGCTATTGTGCAATTGTCATTCGGTAAATGCACACCAGGCAAAACCTTGAATTAACAGATTATTATCTTCCAGTCTATTATTTATATAGAATTAAAGTTCTACTTTAAATTTGTTTCACTTTACGTTCATTTGGGTTTTCACAGGCTTTACCAGTGTTTCTATTATTGCATAACCGAACACTTTCATTGATTGATAAATAGTATTCAAAATGGGGTTATTCTCTTCCAAGTATCATTTACTCGTTTCTTTCATCAATAATAGTAGTTATATAAATAATAGTATTCTTCTAGCGAAATTTCACGCACTGATATGTCTAGCACTAACCGCAGGCTACAAATGGTATTTGAAGAGCAGGAAAAAGCTGCCAAACTGGCATCTACTGCTACGGGATTCATCATGTAAAAATATCTTGTTGTCTTATTTTATTTTTTCATCTTCTCTTCATATAAATGTGAATAACAAGTATGCGTATTTATTTCGTCTTCATTAAAATTGATCTCAGGTCCATATGTTTTTTCGTACTTCCTGTTGTATGGTCCAGCATGTTTCATCTACTTCCAATTTCAACTCCAGCATGTCAAGGTGGATCTGGGTTTGACCCTTGGAGTGAATTTAATGATTTATAAAGTTTATGGTACATATTCTTTTACTTTGCATCATACTAACAGTTATGTAGTGTTGTGCTGTAATTTCTTTGAACTTATTTCATACGCTCTGAAAATAGATATACTTTTTCTTCTTTGCATTGACATATTGCCGATGTATAACTTCCAGGTTGTCATAATTAGTTGTGAACGTTACAGTGGAAACCTGCAATGTACTTCGGGTTTTAACGCATGAGTAACTTTAGAACCGGTTGAAAATTTTCAATATCATGTTTTTTTCTGTACATAGATCTCTGTTTTAATAAGGATAAAATTTGACAAAATATTTATTTCCAATGATATTTACTGGTTACGTTTTTAAACAAACAATTCTTTTAAATCAGTAAAGGGATTACTATCATAAAAATGATTTCTCTATGTGCCTATTAGTAAATTCACTCAAAAAACAAAAATCTGTATGTCTATAAAGTGCACAGAAAAGTTTAGGATATCATTTGTTATAATTGTTCACTGTAATGTTTGTCTTCTGTCATTAAGTGATGACTAATAGAATACTCCTTTTCAAGTTTTCATAAAGCATATTTCGTGTTCAAGTATGACGGTGTGGTCTTCCGGAATATGACCGGTGGTCAGAAAGCAATGATTCCATCATCAGATCTTTTGCGGCCATGGAACTTTTTCCAGAGGAGATCAAACTTTAGTAGAGGTTGCTTTAGCATATGTCCGTTGATAGCCCTTTCTCGACCTTCCTCCTTCTTAGTACGTATGGGAGAAGTCCAAAGAAGTTTATAACGCTCTGATATAAAATTCATGGTTATTTTTAATTACCAATTTGACAGGCGTTTCATCTTCATAATCAATATTTTAGACTAACTCCCGCAGGTTTATATCAGTACCTTTAAAAGATTCAAAGAATTCATATGGGGCTAAGTTGATAAATAGTTATTTTCATCCGCGCTGACATACTTACAGTCTTCGCAATGGTGCTCACATGCTTTGTTTGTTCCCGTTTTCCACTAATTAACATTTTAAAGAAAACATTAAGTAACTTCTTATAAAATAAACAATTTAGTAAATTGATTTAAAGTTCTGAGCATCCATTATAATATGTAATATCCCAAAGAAGACGCAAAAGAGGGATGGCAAACCTAAAAATTCATTCCGAACATTATAACACATGCACTATAGCATACTAACGAAAGTTATTACTTCTGATAATTCTGGTATTATAATATCGAGAAAACCCGTGTTATACGAAGGGAAGCAAATAGAGGAAAACTGCTAAACTAAAGTAATCGAGTCTCTAAACGAATAGGTTTAGTTCACCAATATTATCAAGGATAAGGGTATGTATGAGACCGACGCTTAAAAGTTAGCAGAAAAGTCACTAAGTGTGAAAGAGCTATAGATCGCGGGGAAGACAAGAGCTGCTTAGTTGAGGCAGTGGTTGCGAGATGACGTCTGTCAGGTCCAGAGATCTCTTCCCCGCCCTTTCTCACAAAAAATTGCCATAGGTGGTTTCGAAAAATGGATAGAGACGGTAGAGTTGGTCAATCAAAGCCACATTAGTTGTGTCGCAAGGTGCTACAAACATGCCTGCGATGGCAGAGTGGCAGAATTCCCACCTATGGACCGGTAGGCGAGAGTTCGCATTCGTTTTGGCTTATTCCTACCACCATAATACCAGTTTCTTTAAAATCGCTGTTCAAGCTAACCTGTGTAATGTACGCAACAGCGAAATCCGACGTTACCGAGTAGAGATTTCTCTTCATTCGGTGGTTTCTGCCGTGGATGTCAGAGCGGGTTAATCGGTGAGTTTTAAGCTGGGCTTTTCAGTTTTATATATTCCTATCACCGGGGCCATAATTTCTGCCGGTGGTTGTCCAGCATTAGCTGGTTGAATGCGTTAAGCAAATTCCATCGCTCCCGATGTAGAGCGGGGAACAATTTTGACGCTCTGGGAGCATTCGGCACCGCTGTGCGCCGGACAGCTTCTGGGCGTAGGCACTTCAGTGCCAACCCCCGTGTGGGGGCTCCGTATATCTGAACCAAG
>JAJAVP010000151.1:27365-73263 GCA_020740425.3 Heterorhabditis indica | reverse complement strand
ATTCCCGTTGTTCTAATTGGGACACTACCCTTACGGTTACTTCCTGCAATTGTCCTTCATCATATTCCCATCGTAAATCACACGGATTCCCTCAATATCCTTGTTTATTCCAGTGGAAAAAATATTTATTTATATCAGAAATTAACGAAAGGCTACCTTTTTAATAGTAGACCTCATTTGGTTGCATTATTTTAGTAAGAGTTAAATTTAAATATTTTATATAGGTTATTATTAATATTTCCATTTCGTTTCTAAGAGGACATAGGAAGTAGTTTAATATTAAATATTTACTTACTTTGCAACCGATTCAAATAAGTAAAGTCTTCTACAGATTGAACTGTATTTGTTATTTGTAAAAGTAGAGGCAAAATCCAAAGCAGTTTTATACCCCACATCTGAAATTTCAAGCAATTATTAAGAAATAACCCTGTAATTATATATAACCTTTATAAATATAAATTGACTTATTGGTTTGTTTAACTTTTTCTTCCTTTGGTAATGTTTCCTTAAATTTCAGTATTTCTTCTCATTTCCTATTAACTTAGTGTTAATGGTACTGTGATTTTTAGCCAGATATTGTCGGGGTAAATAAATAATTTCATAGAATATAAAATTCTAAGATCAATTTGCTACTATTATGAAATCACAATTACCATTATTATATATAAATAATGTACAGGTATCACTCAAACTCATATGACAAGGCACCCATGAATTTGTGCATTGTATATATTAGACGCTAATTATCACTAATTGCTATTTATATTTGTACAGACCTCAACCATTCTGAACAAATGTTTTTGTAACTCCTAGCACTATACAGTCTTCATATAATATTCAATATATTAAAGTTTAAAATTTTAAAAAGTACCTTTAAAACGATTTCCATAAGTTAAAGAATATTAATTATTGCAATAAGATAAATAATCAATATTGTAATTTGGATCAGTAGACTATTTCGCTCTTGGAATGAAGTTTTTAATTATGCAAAGGTTTTGAGGACATGGTGTCGCATAATAAATCGACTGCTTCATAGTAAACAATTATATTAGGTTGATAGCTTTTTTAATTGAATTACTCATTAGCACAATGATTAATAATGAAATGCCAAAACGAACACTGTAAAAAATTAGATATAAACAAAAATAAGATGCAAGTTCCTCATTGTGATTGGAACAAATGCGTTTTTATTGCTTAATAACCTAGTAGTACGACTAGAAAGCGATGGAAAAATGACGCTAATATTGTTAATACAACAACGTCTTCGAAGATATTCTCTTCATGCTTTCAAGGCATTGCCCGTATTAGCAAACTGCTGGCATTAAAGCGCCTAGTACTTTTAGAAAAAACGAAGACTAAGAAAATGAATGGATTAGCTTAGACCGCAGTAGTTATCCCCTGGTATTCTTAGGTTGAATAGAAAACCACCAGACATAATTATTCTAGAAAAATGTCATCAGCTACCAAAAAATGGATGGTCAAAAAATTCATGGTTTTTAAGAGATGAAATAATTGGTCAACACTAAATCCCACATATCGTTACAATTTTATCAAGATGTTTGTTGGAATTGTGGTATTAGAGGTAATTATAAATCAGTAACTTCAAGTTTACCCAACATTAGCTAGTTAAGATATTTTTAGTTTATCGGGGCAAGTCGAATAAATCAGTCCAAGAATAAACTTATTTTTGCCGATATATTTCACCGCTACTCAAAACAATAGGAGACATAGATTCGGTTGATCCAAAGTGCTTTAAAGGAGAATGTTTTGTTCTAGGAATAGTATTCCGAAATATATATGTCAAAAATGTTAACAGCAAATTTGAACGGAATTTGGTGATCATAAATAAGCAATTAATATTGCGTTTTTAGTAACTGTAAATTAAACTGGCTATATATCGGGTTGGGCTAAGAGTAACATAAGCTTACGCTCTATTACCGTATAGTTTCTTCTCATATAAACTTTATTAACGGGGAAATGGATGACATAAAGCACTCTAGAATATGGACTATATGATAGCTATGTAAATTCTGTGTTTTCAGAGATGTCATTTTATAAATATTATTTCGCAATATATATCTAGTGTTCTTGCTGGAATAAGGCAAAGCTAATAGGCTACTTCCTACAAATGAACAAATTTGCATAGGCCAAAATTAATTAATATTTTGCATAACTAGATTGCAGTAATTTCAAGTAAATATAATGCAAAATAATAAGATATGCTGCACAATAGCAAAATGGTAGTAGATTAAACTATGTGAAGTGGCAACAGGACTTTTAAAAGCTACCTTCTCTATGACGGAATTCTTGATTTAGTAAATATCGTAGTGGAGGTTTTTATAGAATGAGTACCTCTGGGAATGATTGCATGTATCCTCAGAAACTAATTATTAGGTCGTTGCAAACGACTCACTTACTCTCACAAAGGTGTAATAGCGTGTCCCATGTGAGATAAGTGAAGCAATTAATGGGATTGAAATTACGTGAATTAATATACGAAGATCATCTACTCTTTACATATTTACTAAATACTAATTAAAGAATATAAAAAACTGGAGTTTAACTTATAAAACTAATGCGTGAGAGACAATCCCAAATATTTTCGATTTTTCAAGTTCCTGCGGTTATTTAATTCGTCCTACAAACAATAGATAACTTTAATAAACAGAAATCGGATAGAGCGAGTGAGAATTATTATGAAAAAGTAAGTATAGTGTACGTGCTCTAGGCGTGCGTATTATTTAAGGAAACGTTGCAACGTCTGGATGTGGGATGGACAACAAGGCCGCAGTAAAAAAATCGACTGCTTCAGTGCTAAGAGCTTGAAAAGTTTTCTTATAATAATCTAATGATAGTCAAAGAATCAATAGCGTGACTACATGGAACATATTGAAGTTGAAGTTATTTATAAGGAAAATTCCGTGAAGAATGGAAACAATACTACTACATTGGATAAAACGAATAGGAAAAAGGAAACTTTAGGAACTACTAATAATAGTAAAGAGATGCGAAATCCAAGATAAAATATTATCTCTGCAGCAGGTAACAATGCCTCATAAACACCAGAGATAATAATTCGAAACGAATCGGAATAGTTGGCGATACAGAATTAAGATATATAAGCAGCAATAAGTCAATAGACTAATTGAAGGGTATGTTAATATAGAAGCAAAAGGAAGTTTTTAAACCTAAATCTCACTATTAATTCAAAATAATCCTACCCTGTATTATATAGTAAAAAGTTAGAAGCAGTCTCAACGAGCAGTATTAAATATAGTAAAGAAATACTGTAAAATATTACATTGGTTACACTTTATTTATTTCATAGTGGACAATACTTACGTTTATTTCAAAAACACGGGTAAAATACTTATTTCTCCTAAAAGAAAGCGTCTTGTATTCTGTGATGTTTCCACATATCTTGGATCAAACGCTTGTTAGCCAGAGCTACATTTAGCCATTGATAACACTGCGTGCTTGAAATCCAGACATAACACTTGTATTTTGGCACAATTTAGTATAGGGAGAGCACTTCACACTCGTCTAATTTTGTTCCTCTTTCTCATGCTTCACTTGTCTCGTTATTTTTTATTATTTGTAATACTTATACTGGTGTCCAACTAAAAATTCTTAGAAGGTGTTTAGAAATGCAAAATGGCTAAAAATCTAGGCGTAGAAATACAGATAACACTACAGGAAAACACTGCTTAGAAGACTAGTGCAAATGTCACAAACGTTATTCTAATTTGTACTATATCTTTCAGATATGTCATAATAGTATTGAAGTTTCCATTTATATATCACCGAAATATAAGTGGGACACTTCTGTCACAATAACGCATAAGATTCAATCTTTAAAAATAGTAGTGTTAAATAAAGTGTGAAAATTAAAACAAATCACAAGCTAACACAAATTACGGGACGAAATAAGCCTAGTAAGGCATATTGTGACTGTTGCCATAAATTATGAATAAATAATAGTCAAACTCTCTTACAGCCCACACAACTTGAACTGTTGATGAGATCCTTTGATAAAGGCGTATTTTTCCGTTTTTATTTTCACTGTATGCCATACAATGATTAATTGATGTCCATAACAAAATAAATGTAAATAATTTCCAATGGCTCATAGATATCATTTAATACGGATTCTGCGGTCTCTGTGGAACGAATATTCATTATGATGCCTTAGCATTACTGAAAACATGCTGATTACAGAATTACTAGGTAACAAATTTGTTAGGATATTCCCGGGAACCTATAAATTCCCATCATGCAATGATTTGAGAAAAATTTCAATATTAGTCTTCTCTAAGATTACTCCTTAAATTATAATCGGAAGAAATTACTAACAAAATCTGCATTAGCCATGGATTTCCTCATACAGTAAATACAGGTAAGACACTAAACGACGAGTTATTTCAAAGAATATCTACATTTCAGTGTACAGCAGCTTTGTCAGATGAAATAAATCTGGTTTTTGCAAAACAGGATTAATAACTGCGTTTGTAGACATTTTATATATTATAATATATTAGCCTACTGCTAAAGTAGAATAAAGAAATATATTAGTTCCAATACGGATTATAGTAATGCCCTATCCCTACATATGCAAATTATTAGAATGTTTAAAAATCCCACTAACTGTTATAAAAAATTTTCACTGAATGAACATGAATTTAAGCCTGATATTAAAGTTATAAAGTTAAAACTGCTTAAAAGATCAAAACAACTTAAGAATAACGTGCATAGAAATAACACTGAAAATGTTATCTTACAAGTTGCAGTTTATTTTTTGTAAATGACTCCCATGTAAAACCACTTATTACGCGTTATGTTTGCATTAAAAACGCTAAATAAGCGGAAAGCACTTCGTAATTTCAAGTGATTGAATGCTAAATAAGAATCACGTAATTCTCTTTTGATATTCAATTTATTAAGATTAAAACAAATGTTACTCAGGGACACCTAGGTGTTAGTTAAAATAACAAGTGTAAGAACCAAAACATAATTAGTTAAGACAAAAATATAACATGTTTGTGTTAATAAAACATCCAATATAGATTTCGCTATTTTAAAAAATGTCCTCTTAAACTATAGGATTACAAGAAAATTAGTAAATATAACAATATTACAAAAAGAACTCGTTTCAAAATATTAAAATTACGTGAGACTCAGCAATAAATTAAATATAACTACAGCGTTACGACTTTGTCATTATATATTTAGTGTTTTCTGATGTACTGTACCGGCAAATACAAAAATGAGAGTTATTGCCCACGGAAGGATCTGCTTCATTTGTAAATTTTGGTTTTACCCTGTATGTTTTTATTAATATGATTTACGCTGCAACTGCTACCTATTAATTATTATGTGTATTGTAAGAATGCTAATTTCATGTTAAAATTAATAATATTAAATAATATTAAATTATGGTGTTTGTCCTATATCAAATAGAATCAAGACATCTTCTTCAATTTGGTGGTATCTGTTATTGTGATATAATAGTAGGTAGAAAACATAAACTATATGACTGATTTTGGCAAAAAAATATCTATTACTGTAGTAAGATATGGCAAACCATACGGTAGATTTTCTTCTCCGTTATTAGATTTTGGAAAGAAACGTTTAAGAATATTAGAAAATCTACTGTATGCAATGAAGAAAGTTTGTTGAAGAGTCTTCAAGCCAAGATTTGAGTGACAAGATGACAGAACTCTGTTCACAAATATATCTCCCGTAGAAGTAAGTGGGGCATATATACCCACATCCAATACCTGTAATGCTAATTACACACTTAACTTCTATTATATAATAGTTTAATAATTTAAATATTTAAGTGTTAATACTTAAAAGGTGGAATTTGGCATGCACTATATAAATTACAAGAGTACCAATTTCTTGATTTAACAATGGCTTGAACTTTGAAACTAATTATAATGGTGTTCCGCATAACCTTGCTGATCTTAACAATTGTATGTTTCTCCAGCCCATTTCCTTCTTTTGTCACATAAACACAGTCTCCTATTACCACTTCCATCGCTGGAATAATCTTCATAGGTTCGTTGTACCCGCATGAAGTTATATAAAGTAAGTGGTGATCAGTGAGTTTCAGTGAATAGCCAGAATCCTGAAAGTTAAAAAAGGATTTCTGAATTGACTATGTGAATGTGCAGAATTTTGAATTTCTATTTCGAAAAGTTCGCCTTGATTATGCTATTGTGAGTCTTGATTAAAGACAGTAAATATGAAGTACAATGTCTGTTTTTCATTTCCATAAAAACATTTGTCGTAATTTAGAAGGTAGCTTAAAAGAGGTTTTTCCTACAAAAACTCCAACATACCATTTCGAGTAGATTGAATTCAGCTTGTTCATGTTTCACTTTGTGCAAAAACATAACAATTGGAGAGAAGGTGACCTGTATTAAAGTTTCCAAGACAGGTATGCCAATCATTAGGTTATTTATAATTGATACCACCACTTGTACATTTTATTTATGCTAATGAATAATCACCGTTTTCGAAGTGTGTAGGTTTTGTACCTAAGGCTAGTAACTACCAATAATATCTATGGGCTAAGACTTAGTTTCCGTTTAGCCAAAAGTTATGAGATTACCAATGAACACTAGATTCAATAATCTTGTCGGAAAAATATAATATCTTAGACATTCTTACCATTGACTCATCTATGCTTAACACCATATCGCCAATTTTAAGGTCTTTTATTGCTTTGAATCCTGTTGGCGTTTCTACCTATAACCTTAAATGTTAGTGATTCACAGAGATTGTTGTTATAGCAGTTGTTCAATGATTCCTACTTCCATATCTCCGCTGAAACATTGCATTCTGTTGAATATACCGTTTAACCCTGTCTTCTGAAAAACGACCGAAGTAATAGAAATAACAATAATGTACAGTTAAATAATTGCTTAGGCAACTAATAAATTAATGATTATTTTAAACCGGCACTTCCCTCATTATTTAACATGAAATAGTCTTGCAGCATCTAAGTACATCGGTATAATATTTTATTCCAAATCGACTTACATAGGTCGGATACGAATAGGAGGGGTAGTAGGACAAACTTGTAGGCGCAGATTCGGGTGTAGGTTGAACATATTGCTGTTGTAGAGTTTGTGAGTCACTGTAGTATGAATCAGCTGTAAAAGAAAATTATATTTTAAAATAATTCAATGAGTTTAAAATAGTAGATAAATGAGTCTTATGGAGATATGGGTTTTATAACTCATAATAAACTACGTTTCAGTAAACAATTACTGCATGCAATACCCACGGGGATATTGGGAAACATAGCTATATGTATCAGAAGAGAAGCCTTGATAAGGCTGTGATTGCACATAGGTATTGGGTGAAGGAGGTATTGGTCCACTATTTTCATTTTGCACCAATATAGGTTCTGCGTACGTATTAGCAGAATGTACAACATTGACCCGTCTAGGCTGCTAAAATCATTTTAGTTTATGGCACAATATTGAGATATAATTGCAATATAACTAACAACCATCATGGGTGCAAGTGGTGAATACGGCTCAAGTTCATCCGCAATTTTTGCAGAAGCAGATCCACTATCCACAATTACTTCTTCAGGATCCTCCTAAATTTTGAAGATTCTAATGTAGAATTTGGTCAGTGTTCATTAAGAATTTAGAAATCAGATTTGTTCGAATATAAAGGAAGTTAACCTTAAATGAAGACATTTTTCCAAAACGCCGTTCATTGAACATTTTGGGGTTGAGAAAAGGCCAGATACGATCAGTCATAATCATCCTAAATACTTATTCCGTATAAAAGCAAAAACATTAATCATGAATGAAATTTTATTCCAATAGATCGACTAATAGTAACTAAGACATTAACTTACAAGTCTAAAAGTGTGAAAAAAAATTCATGAATTTAATAAAACTACGAAAGTACGAGTGGAGAATCTAGGCAACATGTGACAGGCATTTCGGGGGATGGGCTCCTAGAGTATCTTAGTTATCGCACTGTCATAATCACTAAGTGTGAAAGAGCTATAGATCGCGGGGAAAACAAGAGCTGCTTAGTTGAGGCAGTGGTTGCGAGATGACGTCTGTCAGGTCCAGAGATCTCTTCCCCGCCCTTTCTCACAAAAAATTGCCATAGGTGGTTTCAAAAAATGGATAGAGACGGTAGAGTTGGTCAATCAAAGCCACATTAGTTGTGTCGCAACGTGCTACAAACATGCCTGCGATGGCAGAGTGGCAGAATCCCCACCTATGGACCGGCAGGCGAGAGTTCGCATTCGTTTTGGCTTATTCCTACCGCCATCGTCCCACGGAGACCAGCCACACACTAGGCCTGGACTCATAACTAAGGAAATAAAGTAAGAAACCCAACTCCATGACTAAACGGCATAACCACTCCCCGCCGTTCGTACGTGGAAACTCTCTGCGGTAGGATATCGTAGCTGCTTACTTTATGTAAGTCCGCTTTGGACAATATTTTTAGAGAAACAGTGGCACAATTGTGGTTGGAAAAAGCCGGCCTCTGCCACGGCATCCAACTCAACTGCATCTTCGTCTCTTTTCATCACCTTCTCAGCACGTCCATTACTATTCTGCCGTGGAGTCAGTCGAAATGCAAAAGTTGATATGCATCACGTTGCCCTCAAATGGGTTGCGATTTGTATGCGCCAAAGCTACGTGGAACTCACGGTCGAGTAACGAGGCATCCTACAGCGACCCACTCGTCGTTCGCTGGAGATCTGCGAGTCACTACTTATAACTTTGTCACAAGTGCACATCTATACACGGCTGACTTCAGAAGCGAAAACTGCATCAAGTCGAGCATTCACAAAAACAAGAAGCTGATAAATCTATAAAAACTGCTCAAGCCACGTTACTCCTATCCACCTAATGTGCGGATTCCCGTTGTTCTAATTGGGACACTACCCTTACGGTTACTTCCTGCAATTGTCCTTCATCATATTCCCATCGTAAATCACACGGATCCCCTTGTTCTCTTTTCAAGTTGTGAATATATGGTTTTCATGTACTTGCATTAATTACTTTTCTAACTTATAGTATCAAATTTGTAGCAAAGTTTGCAGTGTTCTTAACTTTTAACTTGGACTAGGTGTTGCTAAATTACCTGTCGACTAATTTTCGTGGAATTAGAACATCGTAGTCATCATCATCATCTTCTTCATCATCGTATTCAGTGTTCTCATTTTCATCTTTATAGAATCCCCTTTTGGATGATCGCATCCTTGGTTTGTTTTGAAATATAGGTCTTATTTGGTCGTTTGTTAGTGCCCTGTATCTGCCATTATTGTTGTACCCTTCAAGTTTCTCATGATTAATCGCACTAAAATAAATTTGTTGTGGTCGGAAATTAATTGTTTAATATTTGATATGTTAATATCTCTACCTTTCGTCGTCTTCATTCCAATTTTTCTTTTTCAATCCACTCTTGTTGATATCTTGCTGCCTCTTTTTTGATCGCAAAATGTGTGGCGTAGAATAAAGATATCGCGCGTCTACATCATATAAATTAGGAGTAGATTGGACATGTCACAATAATATTGAAATATAAAATATAAAATTACTCAAGTTACCTCTCTTTTTATCGGAATCTATATCACATGGTAGTCGGCTAACCGTAATCAAATATTGCGTTCTAGAAAGGAAGAGCAAAATACATTTTATCTCATGCTAAGTGACATTTTTCTTAAGCAGTGTGCTTCATGATGTGATGTATGTTTTAAATAGTGCCAATAGTAGAATATGTTTACCTATTAATTAACTAACTTATTATCCATTGTGATTATTTTCCTAACTTCTTTAATCAAATCGAACCCTCCAAAGTGTCCATCCATTCTAATGACTCCACCTTCGTAACTAAATAAACAGAAGGCATTTCTAATGTTAGCAGTTCTATTCAGTTACCTTAACGTAGTATCTACTTGATTATATTTGTAAGTGAAACTGAAGTGTCGTTTCGTTCTTTGAGATACGACTCACCTCTCTCCCAAGCCGAGGAAAATAATTCGTAGTTGCTCTGCATCTATCATTCCGGAGTAGGAGCAACACTTGGTTTTCAACCTAGTAAGATATTATATTTATACAACTAAATTATAAATTTTGACAGAATTAACAAGATAATTGTAATTAAGTCTTATTTCGTATTAAACCATTCCCACCCACTAAAACATACTCGAATAATGTGAATTAGTAATTTTATATAAACTAACGTCTTATGTGTCTTATTGTTGGCTTCCAGAAGCGCGCTTGTCCACTGTAACTCACCAGTGCAGACAGTTTCTTTGAAAGCATCACACACCTTTAAAGTATTTATAACTTTGTTTGTAGTCTATAATATTGAATAGAAATATAACCATAATTAAAAGACTATATTCGTGAATCACCACCTATAAAACGCAAAAGAAAAGATCTAGACGTTTTGAAGCACAAATTCTAATATCTTCCAATTAATACCCATTTCATTCTGCTAACAACTCTAATTACCACATTCTAAATCTCCAACTATAAAAGAAGATTGTTCCCATTTATAAGCATAATTCTTAATAATCAAGTTACTACACTACACAGAATTAATGAGAACAAATATTCCTACCACGGTCATGTTTCTCCTGCTTTGATGCTGACGCGTGTCATAAAATCCAATATCTTTCCCAAGACATGCCGACGTTTTGCAAAATATTTCTAAAATAATAATCTAATAAAATCCCCATTATTCGCATAATTTAATATGCTATCTCTTGGTAAAATACTACTTCATTATCTCTCATGCAAACATTAAAAACAATGGATGGTTTTGTAAAATGTTGTGCTCCTTTTCTATGAATATCTTACCAGGACTTCCATTTCTGTTAACTGAAATCTTGTATGGAATAGAATGTTTTCCACAGTAACTGCTGCCATTAAATGTTTCAGTAACGGCCACAGACAAAGTGATGTAGCTAACAATGCACCAAGTAATTATTATCATGAGCACTGTAAATTCATAAGCAGTAGAATAAGGTAACATATATTTATAGATTCTAGAGATTTAGTTAATATCTAGTTTAATCCTGTTAGTATTTATCAAATTAAATAAAACTTCACCGTCAATAATAGAAAGTATGATCTTACAGCAATACCATAATTATTATCATTTCCGAAACACTAAATTTTATTTATAAGAGTAATATTATGAGAGTCTATAATAATTAAGAGGTTGCTGTGGGTTGTAAATCCCGGCAATCTGAAGAGATTACTGTATGGAAGTGGGCCACGCTGAGGACACTTATAAACCGTTCCATGGAGCCGATCAGTTTTTCAAGCAAGGCGGACCACAAGTGAAAAAATTCACTGGCAATCAAACTGAGAAAGAATAAAGAGACGTTTCGCTCTTTAATATTGTTTTTACGTTCTTCCAAATAGATCTATAAATCAGAGCACATTATAATAGGCTGTCAGAAACTTCAACCTTTTAAACCTTAGTAAATATCTGTAAAACAAAACATAATATCTTGAAAATATGTGCTTTATTGCAAAAGGAATTCGACCCTTGCTGGAACTTATAGTTTCATTACATACACAATTGTACTTTGTACCATCTTACCGAAATTTCTTGTTTCAAAATTACAGAACGTTTTTAGTCGCTTTCCTCATAATGTCCCTTTTCCCAGATCGGTCACATTGGTTATTGAAGATTTTATGTAACACTTTGCAATCTGACGCAGTGTAATTAAATTGTGGCAAAATTATGTCAAGTCCACTCAAATGGCGACCCGCCTAAAAGCAATAATTATTTTCCTAGATAAGAACCCCACTTATATTATTTAACAAGGCAATTTATGAATAAATGAATACATGCAAGAGAAACAAAGGAAATTACATTGAAAATATTCTAACGCCATTGCATGAATAAATAAAGCTACATTCAAATAAAATATTGTCTAATTATCCGAGATCATTTCTTTCAAACATTTTTACAACTAAACATGTGATCATTTATCAAAATAAGTAAAGAAGCTGCATTGAAATATAAGTCTTGCTATCATTTCTTTACATCTGATATTTAAAGCAATTTTTTACCTAAATTTTATAGTAGCATCAGTATTCCGGCTGAATTTTTAGAAACATTCGCAGTGGTGAGGCATGCCGGTTCTGTACATATAGTTCTTGATTTGGAATGAAATTGGGAAAACCATTCTAATATAACATATCTTAAATTTCGCCGTAGCATTTGTTCAGTCATTACTATTGTTTAAACTAACTTTTTCTCAGTTTAGAAAAATTGTAGAAATACCACCTTCTAAGTAACACCACCTACCCAGTACAATCTACATAATTCCTAAAAATTGTTTAGAATACCTAGTTTATTATATACATACCACCCCCTCCCCCCAAATATATTCTGTGATACATAAACGAACAATAATGCACGTGATGTACCCGGTTCAAATATGCGTCTTTTTCTAGTGGACTTCTTTTCTCTGCGCTCCTACCAAAAATTTCAAAGCAGTTTGCTTTTCTGATCATGGTAATGTGCATTTTCTACACTTAGGGCAGGAATTGTTCTGGTTTTTGTTATTTTTGACTTTATATTGTGTTGATTTACTGACGATAATGAAGTAAATAAATAATTAGTTCAACAAATTAAGGTTGAACTTGTCATTTATGAATTTTAATATCTGTTATTGCTAAATAATGAAGTAAATAAGTGATCAGTTTATTTAGATTATGCTTATTGCAGTAGGTTTTGTTAGTTTGTAGTTTTTTAATATATGCTCCATATTATTATAGGTTTTTTATTTTGAGGTCATGGCTACGCCTGATGGAAATTTCGGAAACCCACTCCCTCCATCTGTGAATCCCTCTAAAAACACAAATCCTTCAAAAGATGATCACAAATTCAAGACACCAGCAGTTCCTGCACGTCGTTTAAAAGAACGTGCTATCGAAGCAGCACGAAGGCAAAGGATTGCTCAGGCATAAATTAAATCCTTTTTAATATTGATTATTATTAATGATATTTTGTCTTTAGGAAGAGTCTCGTCGGGTACAAGAGCAGGTACAAGAAGTCTCTCGTAGGATTCAGGAAGGAAGTCAAAAGATTGTAGACCACCCAGGGCCTTCTGGAATTTCACGTATATCCACTTTTAAATTCCAATTATTGATTATATTTTATAATTTTTGTATATTTGAATTATTTTAGCTCAACAGCAAGATACATCTACATTAAATTCTGAGACTGAAATTACTAAAGTAGTTCTTTCTGGGGATATTGTTAATCTACCAAACATTCTCATATGTAGTGTAAGTTGTTTTGCCCTCGTAAAAGTGTTTTCTTTGCAT
This sequence comes from Heterorhabditis indica, assembly GCA_020740425.3. Lineage (NCBI taxonomy): Eukaryota > Metazoa > Nematoda > Chromadorea > Rhabditida > Heterorhabditidae > Heterorhabditis > Heterorhabditis indica. The sequence continues at coordinate 59,917 of JAJAVP010000151.1, read as the reverse complement.
TAAAATCGTTTTACCATGTCTTGTGACTTTAGGAAGTTATTTTTCGATCTGTTATTAGCATGGATGTGTACATGCAACTTTCTGATCAGGCCAAGAAATATTTAAGGGTTAGTGACTCCTCATTTTTAAATACAAAGAAATCAGTTACCAGACAGAGAACTAAATTTAACCTGCTTTTTGGTCTTATGCCTAGAACATTTTAATTTTCTTGCTGTTGATTAAACAATTGCTTGACATTTCAGCAGTATCTTCCAAAAATTAACAACGAGCAAGAAGAAAAAGATGTTCTTTCCTATGCATTTTCACAAAAAATGTCTCTGGTTCACGGAAATCCCATTGAAATACTGCATTCAAAGTTGAAAAGTATGTCAATTCTAATCGAATTTTATTTAACGATTTTTTGCACTATTTTCACTAATATAAGTTCAGATGGGTGGTATAGCCCTGAGCGTCCTCCGGCACAACAAGTCCAGATTAGAGATAATAATAAAGTACTCTATGATCATTACATTCGTTTCTATCATATAAATCTTTTGAAGAAATTGCTTATGTCTAGACATGTGAGTTTAACCCAGTTCTGTTAAAGGTTTTTATGACGTTGTATGTGCAGATGTCTTCATTTTTACAGACATTACTTCAACATTTTATGAATACTAGTGCATTTGAAGAAAGGCCTACCAAACAACCTATTGACCAGGAGACTTTGAGAAGAAAAAGAGAGATGCTTAAACTAAAGCAACGAGCTGCTAAGAGATCCAGAATGTTCAGTATTTTTCAAGAGATTAAAATTTTTTTTATTAACAATTCTGATTATTAGTATTGTTAATTCAATTATTCTTAGGATGGTTTCTGATTGCCGATATAAAGTGGGGGAACAGGGAGTTTCCAGTGATGAAGAAGGTATGTGATTTGTATACCCGTGCTTTAAACAGTTATCGTATATATTATATTTTATTAAGGAGAATATGTAGGACCTCCTATAAGCAAAGCTCTCCTGAGTACTAGTGGCCGTTCAACGCTCTATTCTGCGCACCATAAGGGCAGGTTACAAGTTATCAGTTTAAAAGAAATTATTGTAGCATACTTTTCATAGACGAATTTTTTTTGCATAAAAGATGATATAGAATGAAGTTATAGATATGGATCTACACCAACCTATTCAAGTTGATGATTTAAAGACCATGTTAAAAAAATTTAAGAAGTTGCAAAGGAATGATCCTGTAAGTTATTAAGTGCTGGTTCACTTATTTTCTTTTTATTGTTCTATTCCCTCTCAGATTAAGCAAAACATTTTTGCAAAATTGTTATTCATAAATCCGTCATTTTTAGGATGCTCCAAGTATGTGTATTAGCGGAATAGTACTTGATGAAGTGTACGAAAGAGCTGGTATTCAAGCACAAACCGAAAAAATCAAGCAAACTATGGAAGCTCTAGAGAAAAATTTACGGGAATAGTTCCAAATCTTTATAAATTTCGTCAAGTTATCGTTTCTATTTGTCTGATCACATAATAGGATGTGGCTACAGGTATGGGTTTACCATCTTACTGTTTTTACGTAACGAGCACAGTAATAATTTAGTTGTGGCTGTAATAGCATGTATTTATGAGAAATCATTTTGTTGTAATAAAAGAGGAATGAAAAACTTTAATCTCATAACTTGCAGGAAATTGCTAATAGAAAAGACATGACACACGTTAAGAGGTGAAATATTTAATAGGAAAACACTTAGTGTGCTTGTAAAGTAATTTTAGAAAAACAAATGGTTTACTATGTGTAATATTGGTTGTTTTGTACAAACATTTTTAACTATAAGTATGGGCTGCCAGCTTAGACAATTCCTGATGGAGACTTAATAACATTAGTTCGTTAGTTGACATCAAGAAACCATTAATATTTCGCAACGCGAAGGAATGTTGATGCAAAATTATTAGCTAGACGAGGGTATCTTGAATATGGATATTGTGTTCATTTTCTATTCTTGAGCTTTTGCTTGACCCGTCAGATGAGATTGTCTTTGAATACTCCAATCTACAATTTCTTGATGAAGTAACTAAATGTTAAAAATGTAATGAAACTTGTATATAATTGTGTTGCTCGAATAATTACTACAAATTTGGCCTATATCTTTAGTATTAAATCCAATGTTGTGGCCAAATAGAGCAAGTATTTTGGTGCGCAAACTTTTGCTGAATGAATTAACTGGTACTGGTCCGCGTTCATTCCAACCTGCAAAACCCTCCAATACCCTCTGAACTTGATTGAGTACTGGACCCACCATGACCTGACGATGAGTGGGATCCCGTGGAGTCTCTGCAATTGACTATTAGAACATGTCGTTGATAATGAATTACATTAATCATGTTTATAAAACCTCCAACTAGATGGAACATTGCTTTCTTTCATAACGAGTATCAGTGAATAATGCTATTATTGATATTTAAAAAAAACAAGTCTAATTCATCTAATAAACAGTTCTATTAATAAGCCTTATTTTTCAATGTTGCCTTTTTTCTTGAAAAATGCGTGTTGACGAAATGTCAGAAAACTACCTTCTGTTCAAATCGGCTCTATGGTCGACATTATATGGACTTGGCGACGGCATAAAGGCTGGGTTGGTGTTTCCTTCATATCCAAATGTCATCGGACTGGGTTCTAATGTCAGCGAATCCGAGAATCTGCTAATACTGAAAAGTCGGAAAATGTAGCCCACTTTGTATTTCCTTTCTCAGTCAGGCAAAAGGTAAAGAGAATTGGAAAGCATGACTTATTTAGTAAAAACGAACATTCTATTTGTTTGTGTTGGAAATCCTAGTGGAGGGAAGGGAAATCTAGTGGGAGTAGCACGGTGGCTAACCACATTCATGTATGGCAGCTCAACTCGCACCGCCCCCTGCTCGCCTGAAAAAATTGTAATACGTTTTATTCCATAACTACAGAGTTATATAAATCACTTTTTAGCAAACTGTTAACTGATCCCTATTAAATGCACCCGGTTCCAGTGACTTCAATTAACAGAATAAAGCTAAGTAATCGGGACATTTTTTTTAATGCAAAAAGGGTATAATATAGTGTTTGTAATTTAATGCTAAATTTCTCTTCTAATTTTTTGAAAGTGGACTCGACATGACAGATGATATAACAAACCTAAAAAAGGTACCGAGTAATGTTGGTTATTGGATTGTTCTTGTATATGCCATTCCGGAGATCCTATTGCAGAGTCAACGGAGTGGGCAACGGAATCCGAAACAGATCTTGGTTCGCAATAGTTCGACGGTTCTAGCGAATGGCATGTTTCAGTCTTAGGATCTAAAATTTAACGCGTACAGTTTTAGTTTCAAATTACAACCATTTGAATTATATTTTTATTCATCTCAAAATAACTAGTGTTATTTTCAGTTTATACTAGTGATATGTAATCTACCTAAACCGATCTAGCGAATATAATGTAAAGCACCACATTGCTTATCATTATGAGGAACTTTTAAAGGAAATACTAACCTGTCTGCTGCCTTACTAGCTTAGAGCTAGGTACTGAATATTCTTTGCTTTGATTGCTATATAAATGCTCGTTTTGAATCCCTTTAAAAGATTCTAAGAGCGATTTTTGCTCAGAAAAAAGACTTGTATCACCTTCCACTTCTCCTTCATCATCACATATCGAATGCTGAGGCTGAATGATTGTCTCCTCGATAAATGCAGAAAAATACGTGACATTTTCATGTTCTTGAAAATAACTATTATATATTAATACAACTGACATCAGAAGGCAAGAAAACTGGTGCTGATAGTGGTCTGATCCTTCTTTTGCGGTTTAGACTTCCGTCGTTTGAAGGTGGAGGTGGCGCATTACTATCCAAATCATCGGAACTAGCGGTATCGACCTAAAACTATTACTAAAATATAACCTAAAGACTAAATAGTTCCTTCATATTTGTATTTAATTCAGGATTTTTTTAGCAGCTTAATTCTAACAATTTTCACCTCTATATCATGTGCTATCTCATCTGATTGAGCTAGCATCCAGTCAAGGTAATTGTAGATTGTTTCAAATGATGGACGTTGTTCTCGTTTATCCTAATAAAATTTTTTATTCAATTGCTTAATGAAAACATTACTAAAATACTTATAATTCATACGTTACGATCAAACAATGCAATTGTACCTGCCAACATATCAGCATAAGGTTATAAACTTCTTGAGGACAGTTATGAGGTGCTTCCATTCTAAATTAAATACTAGATAAAAATCATTCTAAACTAAATAGTATGACAAAAACCTAGCTGACTTTTATTGATTCTATAGAGTTACAAATTAAAATGAAAATGTTGTCATCATATCCTCTGATACATAATCAAATTCAAATACCTATATCCTTCCTTTAAACACGCATACAATTGTTGCATGGCAATTGTGGGATATGGAGTGCCTCCCAAGGTCATTATCTCCCATAGAAGAATGCCGAATGACCACCTAGAACATATATAAGCACATTATCAATTTATTGAAGTGAGACATTTCTTTCTCAATATGATTTTTCAGTGCATGAAAAGAAAGTAGCTAGATTTCTACTTCGTACCGATACGTTGCTACATTTATGAGCAGACTTGCATTAAAAAAAACATGCATATTAAAACTTTTACTCACACATCACTTTCTATAGTATAAACATGAGAGTCGAGTGCTTCAAGTGCCATCCATTTAATTGGGAGACGACCATTACCCTTCTTCCTAAATACCATAATTAATAGTACTCAACGCAGTCTTACTTTTCATTTTCTCTAAATAATGAAGTTTTTGACTTTTTGGAGCAGATATTTATCATTATGCCGTGATATAACAAACAGATCCAATTGAAGTCAGGTATCAGTAATATACCTGTAATAATCATTATAATGGACATCTCTAGAAAGTCCAAAGTCAGAAATCTTTAGCACAAAATTATCGGCAACTAAAACGTTTCTTGCAGCAAGGTCACGATGAATTATCTGAAAATAATATAGTAGTGAAACGAACTGGGATTACTTACCTAGTGTTTTTATTTCAAGTATTTATAGGAAACTAAAGCTATAACCTTCCGCTGTGCCATAAATTGCATTCCGTTAGCAACTTGCCAGGCGAATTGTACCAAATGCCTCTGCGTAAGAGGATTAATCAAAACCTAGAATTTGTTTAAATTAATAGCTCTCGTCTCATTTCTAAATAAATCCCAACAATTAACATTTTAGCATTAATAATTCCGGATAACCAAACAGAAGTAGCACATCTTTCTTTAAACTATAGTTGCAGAACACAGATAAATTTGATGAAGCTACATAATATATTAATGTAATTTCTTTGAATTTATTGAAAGGTACTAATCACTAATACTGAGTAAAATCCTTATTTTTACTTGATTATCCGATTTCTCTGAAATTTTACGGGGTTCCAGATAATCCGACAGTTCCCCATTAAGTTTTTTCATCAGTTGCTGCTTGTCTTCTCTTGGACGATGTAAACGGAGGAAATCTCTGAGAAGAAATTAACAAATAACTACATCTACTTTTAATCATTAATGGGTTTTATTACCTACAAAATGCACTATTAATACAATACCGTAATAAAGTGATAAAACAACTATATCAATGTAACTGATCCATTAGAAAATAGCTCATGTAAGTTGAAGTTGTTATCAAATCTGACCTCAAGTTCCCATGCTTGCATAATTCTAATATAACATAAAGTGGACCAAATCCTGTGCAACAACCCATAAGACGTAGTAGGTTTTTATGCTGGCCGATTATCTGAATAAATGAAACTAATATTATCAGAAATAAATAATACAATACACTTAGAATAAATGATAAAGCTATCATTGCTTTTAATTGTATTTTCGTTAGCATATTATTTAGTGGTTGTACTTAAAATATGACATAGATAAGTTAAATAATAAAAACGCCTTACTTTGAATGTTTCCATTTCACTGACTAGGTCAATCAATTCTTTTTCATTGGCAGAGGCTTTTAGCTTTTTAACTGCAACTGGGATCTCCTGTAATGATTCCAAGTGAGATATGCTTTAATTGCATATGAATTTTACTGCAAACCTCATCACTATTCAGGCTCTCTGATTTTTCTGGTTGTAGCATTGCCCTCCACACTTCTCCAAAGGCTCCTTCGCCCAGAATATCAATCAATTTTAACCTATATTAAGTACTTCTTAAAATTTCCAAGAATAAGGAGGGGCCTAATTGAATAAAAAATCGTCCAGGTAGAAATTAGAATGCATATAGGTTTCTCTATCTACTTTTAACAAAAATATAAAATATATGAATTTATATCCTTTGAACAAAAGTTGATGTCAAACAAATTGTTGATAATAACTAATACCTATTTCTGTCTATTTCCCATTCTGGATCCGGATCAATTTCGTAATCAGAGAGTAGGGTCAAATCTGAGCTAAGTCTGGGACGTCGACCCATGGAAGTTGTAGCCACTTGCTCAATAATCTATGAATGAAATAACATTAGTTTCATATAGTGAAAGAGGGGGGAGAACTTTCATTCCTCTAATTACTCAGATAAATAAAACATTGATATAATAAGTCTTCTTTCATAAAACTGACTTGGATTTGATAGGTAGAGGGAGGGTCAGACCATCCATCTTTATCATCAGGTATTTTTTTATGTGTTACTACGACCTGAAAAAGAATTAAGACTAAAATAGTGTCTAGCTTAGTTCACTTAAGTAGCGTTCATCAGTAGCATTCTTTAAAACATTTAAGGTACTTATTAATATTCGGTCAGGTTATAATCTACAATCGTGGCATAATAAAATGTAAAACTTCACTTATATATATATATATATATATAGCATGGGTATATAGGCAGATTATCATTCTGAACACAAAGATTTCCAATGAATTGAAACTATAAATATTGGATTTATTTTAAATACAGGAAACTATGGTATAACTTTATTATATCAAATATTCTTTAAGATGTGAACTGTGTAATTTATTCCTCGACTATCGATAGGAATTGATCTAGTCAACAGAAATCAACACTGTTCAAAGTACACTTGTTTACAGCCTTCATTGGGGTTTTTCAAAGAATAATCATTGCGTTCACGTACCCTTTTTTTTTTTGGCATTAAGCCAACGCGATCCTCCATCTCCCGCCTCTTCTTGGTTATTCGGAAGCATACGTAGTATGCCACGCAAAGACTCAACATCAGCGAGAGCAACATCACAATCACAAGGAGTAAAACTATAACATTTATTTTATTTCTCTTTTTTGCCCTGTAATCCATACCAAAGAGATAGATGTAGAGAGAAAACTTGTCATGATTCATGATGAATGTATGCTCACGTATGCTCCATGTTGAATATTCAGGATCTGGTTCACCCGTTAGCAAAACCATTCCGAGGAACTCATTCACAGTTAGTGTAGCATTTGCCATAACCTACGATTATTTATATTAGACTTTATTTACATTTAGATTTCTGTTGCATCCATGTCTTGAAAGTATTGTTATCAGACTTACAAAAATAATCAATTTTTTAATAGTGTTATTAGAAATGGCCCCACATTTGTTTGTAATTTCAGTAATATGTTTCTAGAAGTAAGAACAAAATGATTGGAATTGGAAATTCTAAGGTTAAACAACTACATAAACATTTTCTTCTTCAAGATCTACAAAATAACTAACCGAACCAAGAGAATTCCCTGTTATGCAGGCATATAAGCCCTGATCATCAAGAGTTACATTGGTTAAATGAAGTGTTGATTCGTCTTCACGAGTTATAACATCTGCATTCTAAAATATGTCATTAACAACTTCCATTTAATGCTTCGTTAAATTTTAGTATTTTAACATCTTTTTGGGATTAAGTAGGATATCAAGAAAATATTATGTAAAAGGAGAAGAACATTCAGGTGGGTATAGGAAGCAGTGAGAAAATAAACGTATATTTGAATTACTAACAGGAATGTTGTCCATCTCTGTATATTTGAACATATGTTCTCCAGCCGTTTCATTGTAGTAATGGATAGACCCATTCACCCTATCGATGCGTACCCAAAAGATGTAAGGCGTTAGATCGGATACGACTCGACAGTTGAATATTGCTGTACCATTGACGTTCACCTGTGTATGTCATGAAAACAAATGCATCTGGATAAAAAGTGCTGTTGATAAGCTATCTCGACGAATTCTTACACCAAAGAAACTTGAATAAATATATTAACCGTCTGATTCATAAGTATATTAGGCACTATAATAGGTGGACCTCGCATTCTGTTAACGATTGTAACATTGAAAGTTCGTCTTATGCTTCCCAATGAGTTGAATACCTTAAATATTATGTCTTATTTCCAATTTATTATGCATCAAAATAAAAATATATAATATGATTACTTAATTCAAAAATCTATAATGCATAATAATAAATGACTTTTTCTATAGCTTACTTCGCACATATATTTCCCTGAGTCACTTTCAGCTGCATCTTCCAATTCCAAAACTCCCTTTCTGATTTTAAATTCGGCTCCAGTCATTCGAGGACTAGCCTCAGTGATAATGGCACCATTTTTATGCCAGACAACCTTAAATATTGATGCTATAAGGCTATAAAATCAAATTTAACTGAAATATTGTTTCAATTTTATGTCAACTTTTTGAAATACATTTCTGTAAACTAAATACTTTATGTGAACACATTCTTAATTGGTTATTCGAAATTTCATATTTGGCATGTTAAATTCTACATACTCTCGGTTCTGGTGCTCCAGTTCCTTTACAACTCAGTTTCACTGTTCTTCCCGCTGGAGAAGCCAGACTACGTGATGTATCATCTCCATCTTTGAAGGTGGGCTTCACTTAAAGTGGATATATATTATATTCTGTAAATAATAAAATTACCTATTTCATCTCGTTTTCATAATCATAAGAAGGATCTATGCGCAAAGTAAAACTATCAAAATACTAAAATTAAGACTATGCATATAGGAATATGTATTTAAGTGCTTAAAATACAAATACTTTTAAAAGCCTATGGTCAACATTTTCTAATAGTTCTCTAGGTCTATGAATTAACTAAAGATGGTTATTTAGATAAAATATGGAACTGCATAAATAATCACCTTCTAAAGGTGGTGGTTCATAATATAGCTCCTCTTTGTTGCTTCTTCTGCGAAAAGTTGAATGAGTTATTAGAGGTTGAGTGGTGGTTTCTGATAATTCAGCTTCTAGAGCAATTTTCCGCTGGTTTTCTGACTCATGTCCTTCATTCAAGTCTTCTAAATAAGTTTCTATATTAAAAAGTTGTATATTCTTATGATCTATCGATTTCTGCCTTCTAGTCCTAAAGAAACCGCCTATTATTTTTGAGTTCTTTCTTATTATTATGTCTAGCATTACACTCTACCGATCGCATTTTCACTGTGCAATTGAACAATCCGTCTTGCTCGCATTTTCTTTTCCGTAATGTTGAGACTTTTCCAATTCTTTAGAACGTCTTTCATTCGCCACATGTCTTCATAAGATAATAGTTGCGGCAGTAAGTAACTGATATCAGCCGCATTATTATCGGCGAGCCAGTCAAAAAGCTTCACGGGATCTAAATTATTTAATTTTCTTAATAACATACCTTGGGTATTCGTAGCATGCACATGCTGGTGACCGGGTATCAAGAGCTGCGAATGTTTTTGAAGAGGCATTCCAAATTCATCACATGGAGGTTCGAGGCATGGATAGTTTTTTCGAGGTTTTCGCACCCGCTTTTCTATGCGAGGTGCATATTTCTGACATGCAGCGGTAGTCGCAACAGAGTAATCAACATCACGTCGACTTTTTTCATTTGTGTATAGCCACAAACAAACACACTCCATTGGTATTCCAGCAACAGGAAGACCGTAGTATGAGAAGTAGTCACAGAAGTCTGAATCAAACATGCCACATGCAAAAAAAACACATCAATTGCATGCAATAATAAAGTTACCAATATGAAACTAGTATTGATTAATTATTGAAAGGAATAGTTTTTTGTCCTCCATGATCTTCAGATTAAAGTTTTCAAGAAAATACTTGACTGTATTTCAACCAAGTTATTATTTTGAGAAACGTACCTATAATCTCGACTGTAAAATTCCTTGAAATAAATCCAACTTGGTTGCTTACTTTGCAAGTCCATGCACCCTAAAAGAAACATAGAATGAATACTATTCAATTTTATGTCTCACTTATAAAAAGTGCCTACCTGATCGGAAACTTCCACGGCTTTTATATCAAGTGTCATGTGTTTTTTATGTTCTCTTAATCTATTTCCGAAGGTGTCTTTATCAATCAACTCTCCATTACGGTACCACTGTACAAGAGGTGGGGATTTTGACATTGCAAAACAGCTGAGTTTCACCTTAAATTATTGAGCATAAATTACAAACAACTGTTCCTAGTGAAACTGTAAAATTTTGAGAATCTCTTTATATCCCCCAATCTAAACTCATGTTTGGATATGACATCTAACTTTGTCTCCAAGAAAAACTTCATGATTTGTTCTTTCCAGAGTTTTGAATCTAGGAACTCCATCTGAAAATAAAGTAGTTAGTGATGTTAAGTTTACTCTAAGATTCATAACATTACATATTTCACTTAATTATATAAAGGTAAAAATAATATACTTTATTACGGCTTTCCTGAGCATTAATAATATTATGAACAAATTATAATACATTTTTCAAAAAACCCCGGAGCTTTTCGCACTATTAATGGTGCCTACAGAAAAATCACCAACCTCGATAGTAATGTTCAAAACTTTCCGTGAAAGCAGCCAAAGAATATAATTGCAGTATTACAAATAGCATCGCTACTTTTCACTAATCATGCCTAAAACACTCCTTTCCTTTTTGTGTTATAACATTTTATCTACACGATGAATATTCGAGTACCGTTGTAAAGCAATAGTTCAAAGAATATTAAATTTAATCAATTTAATACGTTGGAATGTGGAAAACAACGCCTATATGGTAATCATTCTGTGATGCCACATTTAGAGAAGTAAGAGAGATAAAAAGTAGAATGAAGGCAGAACTCCTCACATTCAGTCGATTGGTCACATTGAATAAATATTTTATTAGAATGTCGCACTCTAAGCAATCACCTAATGAGCTTAAGGGTCTTATGTGATCGCGAGTATATAAAATCACTTCAAATTTAGCATTAATGTCTTCCGTTTCCAACATATGTTGCTACTTTAACCTTTAAAATGTATACATAACTACTATAAGTAATATCTGATGTAAAATTGTTATGTATTTTATCTCTCATCAAAAATTACCCGCATTATTGTGCTGAGGGATTAGTATTACTCTGTAAATGACACGAATTTCCACTCTGCACCAATGAAGTAAGTGTGGGAAGAAGTGTACGAAAGACTACCAAATTGCAATCTACTGTATTTTCTAAAAATCCGTTCTGCACTGATACATCGCAAATGGAAATAAAATTGACAGTGTTTTCTATCTAAATAATATGAACGAATATATAAGCATTCAAGTGATAGACTATAAAAGTAGGTATCTAACTAGTTTAACTATTTGAGAACTGTTAACAATGATATCGATCTAGTTTCGACTGGATAGAAGATGGCGGTTCGTTGTATTACACAAAAAGAAACTTGGAAATTTTCCAGTGGTTTTCCAATCATCCAATATGGCGTTTACACATTTTAAATTAAATAGTTAAACTATACGCAGTTCTGGTGTCATTAATTAAGGGTAGCTAATTAAGCTTAACTGTTTCCCATAAGTAATTCCTTTAATTTTTACGCTCTTCATGCTATGTGCGAAACCTTACATTATAATAATTAAACATAATTATCATATATAAAAAATTATATTAATCAATAATATCATTGGAGCTAATCGATTATCTTGATAGTAAGTTTAGATGGACGTGGCCGAAACAGGTCGCGCGGCGTCTCTCTTCCCTTATACCCCGCCCGAACTGATTGATCTACTAGTGACAGAATTAGAAATATGATGAAATGGTGCCAATTTGGAGTAGGGGAAATTCCTATACATTTCAGGAAAATTTTCCTTAAAAAAATACCCTTGGTAAAAGCCTTGGGTTTACCATAATAAATATTTCTCACAAACAATGACATTAAGTTCAGAAAATAATATTGGTACGTCAAACAATATATGGTAACTATAATATAAATTTTTAAATAGATGCATACTTTATATTTAAAAGAATATACAAAGGGTAATTCATATTACATAAATTGGCAATGCAAAGTATTCAGTAGAAAATCAGAAACCCGTTATGACGTAGTCACCGTACAATAGTCATGAAGTAAGAAAATAAATTTATTCTGATAACATCACGTGAATGGCTACCCAACTGTTATATCACTTGTGATACTAGTGTTATAAAACAGTTCTACGTGTTCATGAAGAAAGCATGTTTTCTCCAGATAATTCAGAATTCGGTAATGTGTGTCAGTAATTTCCTTAAGCTTGATAAAAGCACAAGTTATTTTATAAGAAACAAATCACCATATTATTGGCTAATGAAATTAACCTTGAGTATTGGACTCTAGAAAATCAGTTAGGAAAAAATGTAGTCCTTGAGTTTTAATGATCATTACGGTTAAATGCATGTCTAAATGTGCGGTGAATCACATTTAATACACATATTTGATCTTCTAATTTTTGATTTTATCAATTATTTTAAAAAGAATATAGAGAATTGCAGTTAAAACAATATAATACTGTACACATTTGTATATGAGAATCAACCTATAATATTTATTGGAACCTTATGAATTCCTACTTCCTAATTAAGAGATACTACGAGAAACGATATGTGACTGCCGAATACTCGGAAATCTCGATCCGACATCAGATCCTCATTGTCTCATATTTCCTCTAAGCTAGTATCTCCAATGCATAAACTATTTGATTTACTGTAAACGAGAAATAATGGGATGAACAATAGGACAGTACTAACTTTATACAAAAATAGTAATAACATATCTATATAATATCACATTGTGGTATAAAAGGTGATAAGAATTTCTTTCATCCATTATGCTAAAAAACTCATGGAACTGACTAACATTTTGTTATTATATATTGAGTAAATTAATACTAACTGAACAAGTGTGATCACTGCTAGTTTAACGTGGGGCTAATAACTTTCGTGATTCAGTTCACATATGTCTAATAATATTGGAATACAAATAATCACATCTGGCACACCGGAAACAACACATATGGAGAAGTCGGAGAAAAATGGCGCAATTCGAAATCCGAACAAAGCAAGTTATGCAGTTCGAAGGGAAGACGATTAATGAGCACCAACGAAAATCGTTACAAATTAACGAAATATCAGCTAAAAGAAGAAATAGAGTCCTTATCATCTTGTAACGATCATCTATACTCTATAATTTTCAGAAGACAAAATACTAGTAATAAAAAACATTGAAATTCATAATTATAGTATTATATATTGTATTTTTTATTTGTTTTGTTTTATTTTATTTTTGTACAATTTGCTAAATTAGGGTAAATAAACTATGGTTATGTATACAGTCGTCATTTATGCTATATTACGCTAATAATTTTTAAACGCTTTCGATTAGCATTAGATTCTCGTTTATTAAAATGTGACCACTGAGTACCAAATTTCTTATGTCCACATTTCCTATCAATAAATAATTCTGAATATGATTCTCGTCGTTTCATAAAGTATTTTGCCTAGTTAAATTTCATTTGAATTGAACCAAAAAATTCTTTCATTTCAGTTTTTTTCTGTTTTCCTTTACATGCATTAGTACTTTGCTGTATTCTGTAGTTTTACCACATAAAATCTACATATATCCAATTAAATGAGAGAAAATTATAATCGATAAATTACTGTTAAATAGCTGTATGTATATGAATGTATTATCAATAGGGAATTACTGTTATTCTTTCAACCGCGAAACTGGCAAAAAAAAATCTAGAAAACTTTGACACTTTTATTTTCATCTTTTACAGAAATTTAACTGTTAAAAATTATTCCCTTCTTCATAATTAATTTTAAACATAGTCATATTCTGTCTTACGTAATCCAACGATAATGGGATCATGAAATAGTGTATAAATGCTTGTTTCTATAGTACTTCTACAAATAACTTGCGAAGTGGAATGTTATTATTTGTCTTAAGTTAAAATTTTTTACTTTCCTAAACTCCAAACATATTTATAATCGAATTGAGATACTAATATATTAATTAACTTTCACAATATTATAACAATTTCACTTAATAATTTAGAAGTTATAGCCGTTTCTAATTATAGTATGGAATAGGCAAACGATTGTCAAAATATTGCTTACTTTACAAATTTTAATGCTCGATATTTTGAATCTAAGATAAATCATTATTTATTGTTAAGTGCTTCACACTCAGTGGTGCTAGTCTTCAATAAATAAACGCTCTCCAAAACTTTTTATATCGTTACTTTAATCATAATTTTCTCGCATATCTATGTACGATATTTTGAATGTTTCTTAGCCGCGCTCCATTCACTACTGAGTTATATAGCTGCTTTATTAACGAACTAGTCTTATCTAGTGATAAATCCATTTATTTTTTACAACTTTAAATACATTTATAATGACAGCTGAGCAGTCATATTTTCCAAAAGTTCTGTCTTACATTAATATTAATTGTTAAAATGACGATCGATAGCATAGTGTAGTATACTGCGACGCGTCAAATCGACTCACGCAACGCGGTCGCGTTGACTCTCATGACTAGCAAAACAGTTTTGCTTAGTGGATTAGGTCTCAATATTATTTCCATTATTTTTATTATGAAGAGTTCTTATTTTAAGAAATTCCACGTAGACTTAGATCTAGTAATTTCGTTGCACACATAGTACGGAGCAAACAAGTGAGACATGTAACAGCTTTTGTTGTTGAAATTGTAAATTCGAGATTATTTACTTGGAGTTCAAATTTACGGTACTTAGTAGATATGGTTACTATAATTGGTTAACTGGAAAGCTTTCTGTGATATTTTTGCAAACTGTAAATTTCAAGAATTCTTTAACTTTTCCATGACCATGTTCGAGTCTATATTGTCTATCCTTCTACTAAAACGACTTCACATTTAGTTTCTATTTCGATGACTTCTATGTCGGATGGGGAGCAGGAATTTATTGATTGTGCTAACTGCACTCTTCTAGTACACAGACGCATTCATGTTAAATGTTGTGAATGCCCCTCATCGTTTTGTATCCAGGTAATAATCTTATCAGAGAGATTGAAGTCTTAGCTATCCATTCACCTTCTGCTAAATTTATACGTGTGCGGTACTGTTCTTGTTAATATCTTAGAAATAAGGCTGGTCCTAACAATATTACTACTATCATTAAAAAATTAAATATGAAAGTAATGTGCAGTAGTAATCGTCATTTTGCTAGTGTTTCCGCATGGGTTGTGAAACTGGAGCACATCGGCGAGGTCACAACTATGAAATCCGTGATCCTGTTGGTGAACCAACGTTTGAGGGTAAGGGCAGTTGGGGATGTATTGAAGAAGCTCGCCTGCTCGTAGCAGCTCATCGTTATAAATTAGGAAATTGGTTAGCTTGTTTTTTACCCGTTTTACTATTCATCAGGATTTCTGCATGTATTACTTATACTTCTAATAAAGGTTGTTGTAGGGGAGAAATGATCAATATGATGGAAAGTGATCGTCAAGCTCATCAAGCACAGGAATATTTTGACCGTTGTTTTATAAGAGGACCATTTGGACAATTTGCTCTTAAGGGAATTAGTTGGTTGGTTATTGTAAATTTCCGGCATGAAGGTATTGTAATAGATGAACATGTTTATGACATATTTATAATGAACACTTTCAGGGTCGATACTAAACGTTCAATGGTTGCTGATGGATCAATTGATCAGTTGTTACGCAGTGATTCAGATCGTATACAGCGAATGTTATGTGAGCATTTCATTATATCTAATCTTGGTTTTTGTCTGTGGAAAATGTACTTGATTTTTGAAAAATATCACGTTGTTAGGCTAATTTCAATAATGTTTTTTTTGGATATAGTTAATCTTCAATTCCATCTTAGTTGGTGAAGAATATTTTTACTTTATAATAATTGAACACAGTAATCATGGACGCTCTGAGATCAAGCCAGGAAATTTTTAATCCCGAAGATCCTGATCTCGATCATATTATAAACAATGTAGTAGAACGCCATATCGAGGAATTCAAAGCAAATATTCGAGATAAGGTTTAGTGAAGTCTCTACATTATTATTACAAATAGAATTTAAGTATTAAATAAGTTATCGGAGAATACATTCACAGACATAATATTTATTACTAAATTCAAGTTAATCTTTATCTCCTAATTCTTGATTTAGCCTACTCCAAGCGGACAAATTGATGATAAACAAAATACAGAGGCAATGTTAAGTGATGATTCAAATGATCTATCTGATGATGTGGATGCTTGTGGAAGGAATAAAGTAAGCATAAATTTATTTGGGAACTTGTTTTATTTTTAAAAAGTTTATTATCCTGAAGATTTTTTACTAGCAATTTAGAATAGTGTTTACTAGTTAGCTACTTTTGCTATAGGACATTTATTTATTTATTTTAAAATAGTGAGAATTTTCCAAAACACATGAAATGTTATGAAGTATAGCTGAAATAGTTGTCGTTTGAATAGTGATGTCTCAGTAGTGTTTTATTTATTTCCAGGCTCCTGATGATGCTGAAATGACTGGTCTAGAACCTGAAAATGATAGTGATGATGAGGATTCTCCAACAATTCCGATTGTTGTACTCCAAAAGGTCGTTATTAATTTTTTTTTTGTTTTAAGTAGTAAATGATTTTTTGGTTAAATATTATTTTAAGCTAATGTCACATTTATGATGGTTCTAGGTTAAAGATAAAGGCAAAGTTGAAATGAAGTCTGAAATTCGTGATAAGAAGACTCTGCGTAAACCACTGATAATTTCTCATGCTATCATAAGATCTAGTAAAGTGAGTTTAAAACAGACTGATGTGCTATCCCATTAATATCATCTTATTAATACATAAATGTTTAGGGTAATAGAAGTAGTCAAAGAAAAAGTGTTCAAGAGAGTATTAAGAAGACTAGATATCAACGTGTACAACAAGAGAGTTCATCCAGCGATGATGATTTGGAAGGTTACACAGTATGTTAGAAGTGGACCTGTTTTCAATACTATTTATTAATCATAATTGGCTCTTAATACTTAGGAAGAAAGCGATAAGGCTGATACAGAACAACTTTCTGTAAATGATGGTGAAGAACCAACACATGGGTTGGAGGACTCCGCTGTGGGTTGTGTATGTTATATGTTCAGTACATTTTAGCAAGATTTTCTAATCAAATTAGAGATTTCCATTTAAAGGCGTTATTTGGAAATTAATATTAATAATTTTAGGAAGATGACACAAGTTCAGAATCTGAAGTTGTATCAAACAAGGCATCTGTCGGAAAATTGGCAACGCACTGTCCAGTTCCAATAATAGTTAGAAAAAAAAGAAGAGCGAAAATCATATCGAAAAAGCAACGTCGGTTAAAAGAATTCCAGAAGCGAATGGCAAGGAATACCAAGGCTAGGGAGAGACGTCTTCATGAAGTTAGTAACTATTTTTACTGGAAATATTTTTATATTTTATCTAGATCTGTTTTTCTTTAGCTTACGGAACTTTGTCCACGTCAGATGATTAGTGAGCTTCGTGTATCAGCACCTCGATTGGCTTTGGATCGTGAAAAAAACATTACAGAAAGACCTAAGCTCCGACAAGATGATCTTAACATGTTAGCTTATAATGTGGATCGAGATGATTTTGAACTGGTCGGTTAAACTCGATAATAGGCCTTAGTGATAACTATTTTTTATATATGTTTAGGAGTGGTTTAACGATGCCGAGCATTTAATCAGTCGTTTACACATTCATAGATCAGTTGATAGGATGGGCGATATCGACAATGATATAAAGTTTGCCAGAGTACAAAAGTAAGTATTATATTGATATCTATAGATGTTATCTAAAATATTAACGTTAACTTAATTTTACAGATACTTACGCATTTTGAAAGCTCGGAAAGCCAAACGTCGCGCTATAATTGAGCATGATAAGATTACTGAATTCTTTAACTTTATGATGGTGAGTATCTAGAGTTTATCGTGATGTAAAGATTACATTTTAACTAAATTTCTTGATTAAAAATTACCTGATTATATTAAGAATATGATAATTTCGAAGATACGTTTCTATACTTAATATTACGAGTATATGAAATGGAATGGCTTATCAAAATTTGTGGTTTATTTTATTTTCAGAATATGACACTAGAAAAACGAAAGGCTAGTGAGATAATGGCTGATCGTTCTGCAATGGAGAAACTGCTCACGCGTGCACAACAGACACTGACTAGAGAAGAATTGGACGATCTCAATATGAACATTGAAAGTGGGTTGATATCGCTTAGTTTTAAGTAAAATACAATAGTGTAATATAATGAATGATAAATCATATGAATTATGAGTCCCCCAATGAGGTATTTTTTTATAGTTATCGACGTTTCTATGTTATAATTAGCAATCACTAATTCTTGTATAGTTAGTTAATCCATAATTTCTAAACGTGTTAAATACGAAATTTTTTTTGAGATGTAGGTGTATAGTTTTCTTTATAGTCAAAAAAACTTCAGGGAAATTTCAGTCTTTTTTGCTAATACTGTATGAACAATTATTTTGAGTTTTCAGAAGCTGATCAATTAATAGAACGAATATCTAGACTCAAAGAATTGCAAAGAAATGGTATCACATCTCTTAAAGGTATGTAGTTGATATATTTTTTTCAGTTTTAACATATGGTACCTATTGCTAATTTCTCTATCAATGTTATTCCTTCCTAAAAGTGCAAGGCACATCTTGCTGTCATCATCAGTTCTTCCAAAGCATCCAGCGTTCGTCATTTGCTACGAATTTTTATAAAAATTTAACGTTTATATGACCTGACGTACGCTGTTGCAGAGGACGACTGGCTGGTGACAGTAATGAACTTCTGGAACCGAACTCGCATTTTGTTCTACTCATCCATTCGATTGTTCTGCTTCATCTATTTCGTCGTGTGTTATCTATCTACTGCAATATTTATGCTTCTCAGTAAGAAGGCTCGATGCCATAGGAATAAAAAGCGTATATATCGACCTGGGATAGCTGATGCCATAGTGATAAATGCCAGAGAACTAAGTGAAATCGATGTATTTTACAATGAAGTTGGCTACTCAACCGCTCACAATTATAGGTTCCAGTTTTTCCTACCACAGTCATATAAAGGAGTTGCTATTCTTCAGGAGCAAGTACAATATTGGGGTGCAATGAATTCAGGGAATCAAAATTCCCAATGGGGTTCTCTAGAAAGATTTGAAGACTCACCGAATATTAACAGTTATATGGGGAATTCCTCAGTTGCTGCTTTTGATTTTGGTGACCTTTATCACGAGGATTTTAACCTAGGTAGTGATTTTAACGATGCTCCTAGCCTTGACGATATTAACGTGACTCCTATGGATGATTTACCCCGTCGTAAAGAAAAAAATTATATAGGTTGGGAAAATAACGCAGCATTTCCTAGTGATTTTGATATTCAGTCAGGAAATTCAACTCAAAATATTTCAATGGATCATCAACACTCAGTACAGTTTGGACCATCGCACAATGAATTAAGTGAGTGCGCATCCAGTTCAGGACGTTCTGATCAAGAATACATTAACAATTATGTCGTCGGAAATGTATATAGAGATTCAGAATATTCAGCAAATAATTTTCACAACACTACCCCGTTCAATAATTTTGCTGATATACCTAATTTTCAAGAAGATAGTAACGTCCGACGATATTCAGGTTCAACTACTATTAAAATCCAAGAGCAACAAGGTTTTGAGCATCAGTTCTTTACATCATTTAACCAACACCAATTCGAAACTTCTCGGTTTAATCAAAATGTTCAGGAAAGTAACGTAGAAGCAAATATCAGTAATGAATCTATTGTAAGAGAACGGCATTCAATCGATAATCAGATTAATATGGCGCAAAGCTCTACACAATCCATAGGAAATTTCCGAAATCCACCTCAACAAAGTGAAATGGTGCCATATGAGAGCGTAGGAAATTTTAACACTGATCAGTTAACTGGTTACTCAAATCCATTAGCTTTATCTGTGCATGACAAAGATATGCACTATGAACAAGAACGACTCTATAATCAGCAGATTTCACGTACTGAGACTGACAATCAACGGTATTTTGCTAACCAATGTATGCCCTTATGGGATAAGGATAATCTATCAGATAATGTATTTAATCATTTACCGTCTTCCATACAGCAAACTGAATATCATCAAAAGGTACGTGTACGGGAAGAAAATTTGCAGCATCACCAGACAATGCCAGTAATAAAAATAATGGATCAAATTGTCAAAGGTGGTAATACTACTAACATGTCCCGTTCAAGCTATATATCTCCATATCAGCAAGATCTGACATCAAATGAAATCATTGAAATCGTTGATGAGGGAGTTGTACAACTAAATAGTAATAGTAATGAGGCAAAATTTTGTACGTCAAATACATTAAGACTGAATAGGGATGAGAAATATCGAGAACTGTTGTTCCAAGAACAAGAAATGAAGCGATTACAGAAAATTGAGAAGCACTCACTAATAGAAGAAAAGCAGCAATACGGAAATCAACATTTCCAAGGGGAGAAGCAAAATATTCAAATAGGATCGCAACCACATCTAGGCATTGGCCAACAGCAGCATATACAATTTGAGCAGTATTTCCAAACTAAACAACGCCAACATACACATACTGGGCAACAAAATTTGCAGGCTGTACATCAGCCGCATTTACAAATAGGACATCAATTAGGCCCAGTAGAACGTCAACATAATTCACAAATGGAAGTGCAAAAATATTTACAAATGGGGTTTCAAGACCACTTGCCAGTTCGACAATATCATTCACAAATGGAGCAGCAACAACGCTTTCAAGTGGGGCAAGAATCTCATCCGTCGCACCTAGTTCAACAAAATTCACAAACTCAACAAAAGCAGCAAAATCTAGGACACAAACCAGAAGTAAAACGACTACATCTGTACCACTCAAAACCACTGCTTAACCAAGTAGTACAAGATTCACAGCAGGGACAAGAAGAAATTGGCGGGAACAAACATTTCCCACAAGTAGAACAACTAGTACAACCACAGACGAACTTTGTAGTACAAGGCTTTCAGGTTGGACAGCAATACGAAGACATAGAACAACAACGGCTCAATGAGCAGGGATATCAAATCGAACAAAAACAAACGAGTAATGCTTATCAGCAAATCAATAAGCTCGAAGTTAAACGAGACCAAGCTATTAGTCAATTGTGTTTCCCACAAAATACTATGCAACAGCAATTTCTCTATCAGCAAAGTGATAATCAAAAGATTAATGCATCTATGCATTACGAGAATACTAAACCAGAACATTCTGATACAGTATATCAAGATAGTATAAACCAGAAAAGTAGCCAATATGATCAGAATAGATTTTTATCGCCACAGGACTTAAATTTTGGACTGACACCATATATATCTGATGATATAGTATACGATAAGAACTCTTATAATCGGTCAAACTTTAGCGCGCCGTATAATAAGCCTGAAAATGAGCAGTACCATAAATACGAAAATCCGAGTATCAAAGAGCTTTTGGTTGCACCTATTAAACAATCAATTAGTCAAAATGTTTATAGTCATCAGTACCCTAAAATGAAATCAACAGATAATTTAATCGGTGAAACTAACAACATTCATCCACATGAAAGTATAAAGATGTCCTTATCAAATCAAGAAAAAGAGCAAGAAAATGCGTCTTGCGTAAATTTTCAAATGGGACCATTATTAGACGAGTTGCCGACATCTTCTATATACATTGCCTCACCCATTTCCTCCAGTGAACTGTCTATTATTCGTCCAACTGGTGATAAAGATTTCAAAGTAATTGCTCCAAATAATAGTTCTCAATATATTAGTGATTTTTCTATCCCGCGAACACTAGGATCTGAAAATACTTTTGGACATTCTCTAGATCAACAACCGATCTCAGTTCAAGATACCATCAAGGAAGATGGTTTGAAATCTTCCTCACAATCAAAGCCAACTATAAAAAGTACTACGTGGGATGCTCCCGATAATTCATGTGATAAATCAATTGAGCTCGCATCCACCGTTATTAATTCACGACCGAGTTCTGCTGTCTCCGATTTATTTAAGGAACTAAATTTTCCTTCAGACTGTGGAGATTTCTGTGAATGGTTTTTAGCTGAAAACCTTAATTCACTTGGAGATGAAAATACACTAGAACCATTCGAATCATTAGGCCCAAGCTCAGTAATGAGTCGATTAGAAGATCTCAGTTTCATTGATGCAGATACAACGAAAGAGAAATTCGCTTTTAAACGTGGTCGAGGACGCCCCCGTAAAAATATTACAGATTCAAAGTCCTTGAAAAAGAGCTCTGAGAAACTATCTGGATGTCTGGTATCTGATAACCGACAAAGATCTCGCAAACCACCCTTTTTGTCAGTTTCGATGGATGAAATTAAAAATAATGAACATTCAATTATTCCTGAAAGTAAATCTCGTTCACGACCTCGAGATAGATCTCATCGTGAAAAAAAAACCAGGTCAACTGAGCGAGAGCGTCTTCTTGATATTGCAAAACGACAGCCTGATGATTTCTCTTTTCCGATAGGCGAGACTGAGCCGTTAACTTTATATGATAGAGCAAAGACAAACCAACGAGGGGCTGCACGGCAAGCTAATGAAAGACTTAAAGCAAGTAGAAATAGGGAAATCGAGGAGTCAGGTTCTGGTTATTTGAAGCCTCCTTCAGTATGTGAAAAGAAAACTAGTCCCTTGAAGAAAACAATGAAAATTTCTCCGAAAGGCATTGATAAGGTTAAAAAATCTATAACTTCACGTCAACGCGGTGATGTGGTCGAATGTGATGCTTTTGAAATTAAAAAAGTGAAATCTAAGGATGGTCGTATAAAACACAATACTATAGAAGAAGTAGAGGTAGCCACTAATAAGCATTTTTATAAGGAGCCTAATAAAGCATCAGTATGCTATACATGGAAAGACAGAAACTATGAGAATAGATTTCTTTTAATCTCAAGAATTCCATATCTCAAAAAAACTAAGGGGAAAGAAAAGAGCGATGTTCAAGTTGGTCTAACAATTCCAGAATTACATGAAGCGGAACACGAAATAATAGGGCCAGAAACTCATGGTTCTTTTAAGGGTGCATTTGATATTCTAGACACATCAAATGACAAAACAACTGGTGTTATATTTCCTAGTAACCAAATCCCGTTTTCCGAAACGCAAGAAGTTACCACTAGCTATGATGATAATACAGGTTGGAGCCTTGCAGGACTAGATCTGGAGACATTAGAAGAATTAAGGGAATGGATGCTTTTTGATTTTCCCCCACCTATGCTTCATGTTCCTGATGTTCCCGTTATGTCACCCGTGCAAGAGGAGGTTCAAGAGCGACATGTTACCCAGCAAGACATTATTGCTATGGAATTAAAAGATATTCCATGGCCAAAGGCTGAAAAATACACAACTGGAAAAACCTTTGATGGTTTTCAAAATTGGTTTCCCAAAAAGGTTAAAGTAACACAACATGATTATTTGGATTTGCCTATACTGTTTGAAGCCCCAATTCCACGAGAAGTGTTTTATGCACAGTATCTACGAGCTCTGGATGAAACGTATATGAATAAGATCACAGAAAAGAAATCAAGGCATATGCTTATTTCCTGGCCTAAAGCAGACGTAAAGACATACAGTTTTACGTGTGATCTGTCATCCAAATGCCCACTTATATGTGGACATTCGCTGCCATATTTAGATCCATGTAATCAAATATTGTCGTGTAAACCTAACTTTAAGAAACCAGATCCTCTTGAAGATTACTATTTCCGTGTTTTGAAGGAAAGGAATGAAAGGGAAAACATAGCTTCAAAGATAATAGAATCGCTGATTGATCGTGTTTTGTTTTTGGAGGATTGGCCCGTTATTCCAAAACATCAGTTCTCTGTTCTCTACCATGGAAGACTGGAGGAAAATGTAATACATCATGTGCCAGAAATATTACCTGCTTATCTTGACATCCATACTAAGCATTCGAAAATTGATGAAATTTATAATATTGATTTTATTCTTCAGAGAGATAATGTTTCTGAAGCAACACAAATTATATACATTGAATTACAAAAACAATATTGTCGTGAGCAACTTTTTATCTCAGAAAATTCAGCACATTTTGAATTAATTATGGAGACAATAAGTTGTGAAAAAGTAATACCAATTCCTAGAAAAGATAATTTTTCACTAGTGTTATCAAATATCACCTTTGAGAAAGCCCATCAATCAGAGTATTGTAGTGTTTCTACTACTGCTGATATTGCTAGCACAGAAAATTGTTTTTTATCTGTTTATACTGTAAATTCTATTTTAAACGGGTCGCTCAACGTTAATAGTTTCATTGAAAGAACCTTTGCTCAACCACGAGTAGAGATGTCGTCGCTTAATGTTTGCGATGTATTTGCTAATATGCAAAGAAATCAGAGTACTGAGGATGTTACATTCGTTAACGTTCTAAGGAATTTAGAATTCTTTTCATGTTGTATGACAAATGTGAATATCAGTTTCATTAATAAAAAAGAGACTATTGGTGAAATCGAAAATTGTCTTCCAGTAAAGGTGTCTGAAAAGTGTTCTCTGCATATATTCACATTGCACATTATGAGGAAAAAACAGATGGAAGTCAAAGACTATTCTGTTGTGAAAAGAATAGCTTTGGAGGATTCAGCGTTTTTATCAATTTGTTCAAAAGTATTCAACATTAGTGAAAATGAATCATCTATCAGAAGAAATAAGGGATATGAATTTATTTGCCCCATAGCACGAAGGAAAACAGTATCGTTTCATATTGCAACAATTAGTTTCTCACGCAAGAGAAAGATGGAAAGAGCAGATGCTACCGTTAGTAAAAAACTCGCCATTGAAGATAAAGCTGGATTTATAGTTGCTGTTATGAGCAATAAAGACAAAAGTAATTACGGAGAAGTAACTATAATGAAAGATCCTAGATTACCAATTAAAGTTTCACATAATATCAAGGAAGTAGAGAAGAAATGGATACAACTTGCTAAGCACTGTCATGTACATGAGATAGCGTCTAGCGTTGATGTAATGTCGTTCGCTATTCATCTTAAAAATCATTTTAATAATAGTATGAAAATTGACTGTACTTTGACAATGAAAGATGTCAGTGACTTTGTTATTTATCAAACACGCAAACTTAGCTCGCAGTTCCACGACGATATTTTGACAGAAATTGGAATTAAATTAGATTTGGGATTGCTTTGCAATCTTCATATATGGGATGGTATTGTTAAGAAATCTCGTGCAAAAACGGCCAAATATGGCGTTGACAGAGAGCTCTTAGCAGAAAAATTTGTATTCCTGGGGCCATCGTATCTTCCGTTGTTTGGTCGCCCATGGAGACGGTGGTTACCATCCCTTACCTATCAAAATACTTCAACACTAGCAAATACCCTAGCAATATGTTGCCGCCAGATCACTCTTGGTGGAAGGGATGATCTCAGTTATAGTCTCCAAGCGTGTAAACTTTGGTGGGTGTTTATGATGTGTAGGAACGTTGTTCCATGGAGCGTATATCCAGCTCTTACCCGTAGGCAGTTGTTTATGTTCGTCCGTTTACTTGAAGTACTGTCGGATATAAAACAACCTGCTTTCTGCTTTTATCCACCTCGACAATTTTTTGAAGCTGTTAGTTTAATGATGGATCACCCAAAAATCCATACTATTCCCAAGGACGTCTATCATCCTGATGTCACGACATTTGCTAGCTTAAAGAAGAAAGAATGTCGCGTTTTCGACATTGGATATTCATTGCCTGATATTCTTTGTTACTGGTTGGATGACATGGATCGTTTAGATGGCTATCTTAACAGGGATATATGTATCGCTCATTTTAATAGTAATATGTTTCTTAGTCAAACAGAATGGGTGCGCATAAACTATGGTCGAAATATTCAACACCTATTACCGTCATATTCAGAGGTACAGATAATGGAAAAATTAGAGTACTGTCTAGCTGACAATGATATTTCTCTTAAACTAAGAAAGGAAATATCATTGCTTAAAAGTGCTTTAGAAATCGATCTAAAAATAGATAAATTTTCTACTGATATAATGCCTTTTGATTTGTTGGATCCATTCGCCCTTTCTCCGGTATTCATCGACCATTTACCAATATCTGAAAAGTTTCGCAAGGATTTTCATTACACCATATCTCAGGTAGTTTTTGTTATCCTGAATGATCCATAGTTGTTATTATAAACTACAATTATATTTAGTAATATAGCTTTCGAACTATTTATGTATTATTGACATCAGATTTCTTATTCCAGTAGCGAATGTATTTCTCAAACCTATTTCTACCCTATATTTCCTATAGTCAAAATATTTGCAATATTTTTTCCTCCATGGTTTTCTCCTAGAGTAATCTTGTTTGGATATAACGGTAAATGTTAATCCTACGTAATAGTATTTCAGGTTTTGACAAACAAAAGTCAACTACCCCATCAGCTTCTTCTAAAAAGAAACACCGCAAACTTACTAAAGTGGAACAGGAGAACAAACGAAAGTAAGTTTAAATTTGTGTTGTCGGTTGTATGATTGTTTAAGTATAAAGTAATTTTATACAACACTTAGGGCCGGACTTAGATGGCAAGCGTATAAGCGGTGGCAGAAACGTCAGTGGCAAAATAACGATGATTGATAGAATTTGTAATGAATTTTGGATCAAACCTATTAAGGTTAGACAACTAATACGTATAATTTTCTTTTTCCTTTAAATGTGTTAGTATATTTGCATAGTAAAGTATTGTTCCTTTTATATTTTATCTTTGACATATTTTAACATATTAATAAGAATTATTATGAAATCGGTTAATCTTACATATCGGCTTTGATTTTATAGAATATGTCGATTACATGTACTAATCAACTAGGAGAGGGTATGGCACCATTAATCACGCAGTGTACTCCTAGTAACAATCTTGAGCATTCTCAGGTATATAATAAAAATAATTCATTTTTAAAACATCAGTTTCACTAGGTACGTCTTCTTAGAGATATCCTCTTTCAGAACTCATCTACAACATATAATGCATGTAAAATATTCGAAGCACATAAAACAAAAATGGTAACCAGCAGTAGTAATTCCAAAACGCAGGAGGTTTATAAAGATTTTCCATCCACTCCGTCTACTTCGTCTAATAATAGAGTTCTAGACATGAGGCAAAACTTCAATATCGAGGTTTGTTAAGTACTATTGCCAAAAAATCAGGAAATTACGATATCATGAATTATTTAATCATATAGTCTAATAATAAGGAATAACCTATACAATTAATAAATTAGAGAGATTAAAATATACAGTCTAAGGTAAGTATTTTTTATGCAATTAAGAAAACGGCGAGAGCAATCTAAAAAAGAATTTTTCCATATGTACATATCGATATAATAATAGTAGGATGTCATGGAGATCAGACTTATTTATTACAGTCTGTATTAAAACCATGTCCACTAATCATCTGTAAATCAGATGACAAACTACAAGATAAAGGTCAATGTAATAGCACTGAATCAGAATCCTGTATCTCTAAGGTATGTTTAACACTTATATTTATACTTGAGTACTTTTATGTCTTTCATCAACTACTTCAATAGATTATTCCCAATAATAACTTCCAGCAGCATGCCGATGCGGTATCCTTTCAAGCAATGAAGAAACTTAGCAGCTCCGTTAAAAGATCTAAGATACAGGTGTACAAAATATGATTCTTTAAAGTTTTATACATTTTTATAATGTCATTCAGCTTTTAAACAAACTAAAACGGTTACGAAGCAAAGATGAAGACTTATCAGAAGATTCCGATGCGCCTTTAATTCGCAAAACTAGAATGTTCAAGGTTCTTTAGTCTCTCCTCTTTAAAACCTTTAGTTGATTTTTTAAAGCTATTTTAAAAAGAAATTTGTTATATCGTTTATTTATTTACTATTATAATCAGGTATCTGAACAAAGTAGAGCTAGTTTGCGACATACAAAAGTAAGATCAGCTGTTCAAACCGAAAAGAATCTCCACGAAGCTGTAAATGTAGCGGTATGTGTTTAACATAAGTTTTCTGTGAATAATGAGGTGAGATATAGTAAGTGTTTAAGCATTCACTGTCAATTGCTAAACTGGAGGGCAAATGTTTTTCTGTACTTCCATCCGTCGATAGACATAGAATAAGACAACGGTATAAGCGTCGACTTCCTCTATCCAACAAATCTAGTGAAAGGATTGATGCTGCGGATACGAAGGTATTGCAACAATGTGGTCTTAATATCTGTCATTTAGCAATCTTTTTGGAGAGATTCACTCCATAATGTGGTTATTATTTTTAGCGCTATCGTGGCCAGTATTTGTTGGACTTATCGAATTTTAATTCTGCTATACGAATGTGTCTACGTCGGCCACGACCGTTTTTAGGGTTGTTCAAAGTAAGTGAGATTTTTCATGTCTCACTTAAAATAATATTGTTCTGTATGTAGTTAAAAAAGTTGTTGGTTCAACTTATTTTACTAAAGTTAAATTATAGATGATGAAACATCAGTTTCGAGTTTTGGCAAAGCGGCGATGGGTTGAGATTCACAAGAGGAAATACGATAAAGAAATCTTTGAGAAGGTATTATCTTAATGGATGTTTTACTAATTCTAATTACGCATAATTTCATAATATTGCAGTTCCTTAGAACAGAAGATATTTCTGAAGTAAAAATGTTCGAGAAAATTAATTTATTAAAAGCAGAGCAAGATATGGAGCAAGTACTTGGTATAACAAGGGCAGAGGCTAAGGAAATGGAGATTAGGTTAGTTGTTTTATCTTACTAAAGTTACTGCAATAATTAAAACCAGTATATGCAAATATTTGTTTATTAATGTTGTCCGTTAAGTAATGTATAATTAATTTACTTCACATCAGCGCACTTCGTGATTCAAAAACTCCTGTGTTTAATTCATGCTGTCTGCAAGTTGTAGGTGATTGGGATAACCGCTGTGTAAGTGGAGTGTTTTTTGCAACTATTTGAAAGGTAGGAGTAATTTTATTTTTCTATAATTTTTAGTTCCAGATGGATGCTACGAATAGCGTAGCTCTTCATCATAGTAGCGGTCTTATACTAGAGCCAGCCTATGCTTATATGACACAGATGATGTGGGGATATGAACAAAGTAAGACTTAAATCATAATCTCTTCTAGTTACAACCGTGGATATCTTAATAACAGAGTTATCCTATTAATGAACAAATGCAAACAATGGTGTCAAATGATGCAGTACTCTTAATCGAAATTAGAATATACAACAGTGAAATAGCATCCCAATACTTTTCATGTTTGCAATTAATGTATTTAAGGAGAGAAAACTTGCTCGTACTATGATCTTAAAGCAAATCAAATAAGAATTCCAGCAGAGCTTTCGGATTCAGAAGATGATTGGTATAAATTTAACAGCTTCCTTTTATTGTAATTTTAATAATGAAATCAAAATTATAGTTATCGACCGGGAGACTTCTCGCCATTCAGCACAGATGATGAGTGGAATAAGTTTTACGAAAAAGAGCGGCGTAAGAAAGTGAAGAAGTTCCAGGACCATTATGTTCCGGTAAGATAACTGAATATTTCTTTCTCATTTATAAGAAATGGAATCGTCAAATTACGAATATTTCTTAAGGATTCATGATGAGTCTCATACTAGTGACTTCTAATTCTTGGTGAACAACAGTGCAGGCTTAATTTTTGAAGAATTAAAAAGTCTTAGATCTTGTTCTTCATGATTATGGTTATAAAAGACGTTGGGCGGGTACTAATTTTATATGCCTGATAGGTGAACTATAAGTGATTGAAATTAATTCAAAGGCAACTTTATTTCATTCAAAAGATAACACGAGAAACACAGTTTTATGAGATGCTCAAGATTGTTATAGTTATTTAAAATCATTAATATAGTAATAATATTTCTTGTGAATTTGTAAATATGAATTAAGTCTTTTAGCTTAGTGTCATACTCTCTCCTGAGATCTAGTTATAATTTTAATGATTGTCAAGTTTTTAAATTTTTAAGTAATGTGGTTAGATGCCCTTTTCTGTTTATACTAGTTGTCTTAATAATTGTTTCTACATGTAATTATGGTTTAAGTGGTAATTTATTGTCTTTTTATTATAATTTAATTTATCTATCTAGCAGGAGTGTTTAAAAGTTGTTGTAAATTTTGTGTGGCATAAACATCCCTTACAGTTCTGTTGGCTGTGGTGGAATTGAAGTATTATTTTTTTTCATGGTACGGAGGGTCCATTTTACTTCTAACGGAATACATTTTGAATTAATGGATTTGGTTTCATATGTCCGGATGGTATTGCATAATTTTATAAGAATAATATTTGAGGTATCTAAGTCAGCTAGCATTTGGAGATCTGCGTAGATTATAGGATCAGTGGAATAATATAAGTGCTTAAAAATAATAAGGTTTATGATGGGATGATAATCATGAAAAAATACCTTTGATGGGATTTTCGCATTCACAAGTCGTTTTCACATATTTAAATAGTTTATACAGTTTAGAGAAGATAAACACTTTTAGACTATCATAGCGTATAAACACGATAATATGATCAGTAGTTATTTACATTGCCTAGAGATCTTTCCTCAACCAGAAAACGGTTCGACTTCTCCTGTTTTAAATCTTAATTTTTTTTGGGTAGAGTTTATAGTTTTGACTAAGTAGTTGAGGACTGAAGTTGTTTTTCTATTTTAAAGCCATTTAGATAGTTTTTAAACGTTTGATATATATCCATTAAGGTGACTAGTTCATTCTAAAAAAGTAAATATAGAACAAGATGTAAAGCTGTTTGGTTGCACGACACTAAGCGTAACTTGGATAAATAAATGATACTCGAAATTATATTTTTTTAAATAGATTAATCAATAACGTATGAGTGACATCAAATAAATATAGATTATCATAAATTAGGATAGACTATGAACTTAGCAATATTCTTGCATAATGGCAATCTAAAATCCACTATACTTTTAGAGCATTATATTCGGAATTTAAATGACAACCTATTTTCTTTAAATGTGCTAGAGCAGTTTAGTTTAGAACACCGAGCCACAATTTCTCTGCTAATCTCAGTTTAGTTTCGTAGTCAATATGAAAGAGAAGCATACCTGAAAAATCATTAGAGCAGTGATCTTAATTTAGTACAGTAATTTCTCATAAGCAAGCTACATATAATGAATATTTAGGCTCGTTAGAAACTTTTAAATTGTAATTTTTCTTTGTTTGTCAATTAAAAATACCTATTATGTTATAATAACGTTAGTTACCCTGGCCCTTTAGGTTGATTTCCTCAGTGAGCACGTGTTTAAAGCGGCATCCTGACCTGGTTGCTACTTCCACCTTCCATTTTCCATGGCCACAACCAACCTGCAAAATTATTTTACTAGGATGCGATCATCTAGTTGGTAAGTGAATTATTCTACCTTCATTATAAAAACAATTAAATGATATTATAGTTAACGCACTTAGAAATTAGTGAAAACCAGGTGCTATGTGATGGATTTTGTGTGAAAATTTAATTATATGAAATTACTTAAACATTTTAATAGACTTTCGAATAATTTACTAGTTGTTAAAACTTTTAAAAAAATACCTTTGTAGGATTAAAAAATGCTGGTTGTTCTTTTGAAGGGTAGAGGTAGCCACTTAATTCGCCATTTGGCGCGTGTACCTAAACTATAACGTAAACCAAACAAGAGCTATACCTGATCTAATAATATGTAGGAAGACTGATGTGGATCGAAGCTGGAAAGAATCTGGCTTCAAAACAAGCAAAATTACAGCCCTAATCCCTCATCTTTGCCTTTAGAAGTATTAACTAAAGTAGCGCTCAGATGTTAGTGGACAATGAATCTTTTACTTATAATTCAGACTACAGTTAGCCAGTTTGACTGAAAGTTTAACGTATGATATAAGTTCCACAGTTGTGTACAATATTTATATCTTAAAGCTAGGTAATACTATTAGGTGTATGCAAAAGTTTTAGCTGCTTGGCACTGGTGTATCTATTCAAAACTCCAATAAATTCCCGCCTTTTTGCCTATTTGTAGTGTCAGCCTTGTAGTTTTTGAAAAGACATATGCTGCGATTTAGTGGTAAAGAAATCCTCACAAAGCAGTAAGAACACAACGAGCTACCAAAAACTGCATATTCGCCACTGTATTCTCTACGAATTCCAACAAGGGAAAGACGCTGCTGAAGC
>JAJAVP010000151.1:14364-27164 GCA_020740425.3 Heterorhabditis indica | reverse complement strand
ATTTCGAGACGATTGCATGAGATGGGAGAGATTTTGAAGCTCGGAGAGTGGGTACCGCATGAACTCTCCGAAAACAGCATCGGCCGCTGTCTCAACACATGCATCTCGTTATTTGCCAGAAAACGTAGAAAGGATTTCTTGTGAAGAATTGTTCCCGACGACGAAAAATGGATCAGATATGACAATCCTAAGCGCACACATTCTTGGGTGGACCCCGGCCAGCCATAAGCGTCAACGACAAGACCAAACAAGTTCTTCTGTGCATCTGGTGGAGTATGAAGGGTGTGCTGTTTTACGTGCTCCTCCAACCGGGCGAAACGGCTACTGCCGAACACTGTCGTCGTCAAATGACTAGTTTGGCCGACGTAATAGAACAGAAAAGACTATTTATTGAACAAGGAAGTAAGAAGGTCATGTTGCTGCATGATAACGCTAGACCGCGTGTTGCTCTAAGTACTCAGCAGACCATTTTGAACTTGGACCTGGAAATTCTTCCACACAGCTTATTCATTTCATTCGGCGTCTTCAGATTATTTCGGTCTATACAGAACCGTGTAACTGAACAGCGCTTTTGAAATGCTGCAGAGGTATGAAAATGGATCGATGGATTCATTGCCTTCAAGCCGATGTCGTTCTTTCGCGAAGGAATCCAAAATTTACCCGAGATGGCAGAAGGTCATAGAAAGCGAGGGAAAATACTTTGATGGTTGCATTGTATTTTATATAGTATTGGAATAAATTGGAAGTTTGGAAAAAAACTAAGACTCTTAGATACACCTAATATTTGAATATTTAATTGAAAATTCTTTTAACTGGATAATACCTTCAGACTACCGTGGCATTGAGTCCACGAGTTTCAGTGTACGCCACTGAATATTTGGCTCTACTTCTCCGATGCACTGGTAATCTGTAAACCTTTAAAAACTCCCCCAATTCCGATCATAAATGTTTAATTGCATTCAGATCTGGACGTCGTGTTGTGACCTTAAAAAGAGGCACATTTATTTCTTGGACCCAATCTTTTACTAGGTCTAAGTTAAATGTATTTGGTATTATTATCTTGTTTAAATAGTAATCTTTGAGACATTTCATATCAGTAACATAATTTTTTTCAAGATCTTCCTATAAATTTTCTTATGCATAATGTCTACGATGCGACCTAACTTTATTATGAAAAGCATCTTAACGCCATGACGCTTTCTATTTCGTCCTGTCTCTTCAAAGAATTTATAGCTACGCTTCAGTCGGTCAATGTTGGTGTCCTTTTGCAAAATTTAATAGAGTTACCCCTTTATTCTTGGATATGAACAACTTCCTCTTAGAACAATCAGCGTTGTGCTGACAAGACGACGTTTAATAGAAACTGAGATTCAAATTTGCTAACAGCTCCTTTAGGCTATCAACGGTGTTGAGGTTAGGACTCGATCTCACGTGCTTTAGTACATATTTCATTATATACTTCTGTAAACATGTAATTACAAAACCCACATTTTTTTAAGGGTAGAACTCGGTTTTTACATCGTAAGTTATCCTTTTTTTAGTAGTTTATATAATCGCAACTGTAATAGAGCTAGCAAAGCTTCCTCCCCAAACCATTCTGTAGATTACTTTTCCTAGGTTAAAATAAACAGTAGTTAAGTAAGGGAAGTAACACATTAAATGAAATTATCCACGGAAAAATGTTTTTCGGGTATCCGAAGAAATGAAAAATTGTATAATTTAGTTTAAAAGTGGAATTTTCAACTCATCTGTAGCTATAACACTCACATGACGTCGTATAATTTCAGTTAAATTAGTTCAACTGTAGACTGAGTTATTGGCGAAAAATTGATTGTCCACTACTAAGTGCTGTATATTTTATGGTACTGTATAATATCTTAACATTTGGACTCACTCGTACAATGACATCGCTGGGACTTAAATTAACAAAGTGCAGCTCAATCTGACAGGCTTGTTCTGGACATAATAGTTGTTCATTGGCTCGATGACCAGCTCCAAATACTTGATGAGATCTGATTAGGTAGTTTTTTTCTCGAAATAACACTTAAATTACAAAAGAATTTCTCTCTAAACTGTTTTCCAGTATTATTTCCTTTGTCTTTACTTACCTACGTTTCCTTTCAAAGCTAGTTAGTTTGCAGTCTTTATCATAAAGCTTTCCTTCTCTCTGGAAGTACTGTACGAGCGAGCAGGGTGGAGGAATTTGTATAATTTCTTTAGTTGAAAACACAGTTGGTTGTTCTTCACGAATTGGAGATAGGATAAGTAGATTTTGCACCGAGGCCTGTAAATCATGGGATAAACACCGGATATTGCTTGTATTTTTATAATCAAGGATATTCTTCTGTGATAGTTCATATTTTCATGAAATTCTAGTGCTAAATACCCTGCAGTTAATAAGCAATAACAACAGAATGGGAATTGTAGTTTCTGTTTGTATTGATAATTTATGAAGCCACCTTTTATATGATGAGTAATTCATACTAGTAATAAAGAAAGGAAAGAGCTTTTAAAGTACTGAATTTTAATAATACATTATGTATTTTAGCAAAAACCTATTAAAAAAATTTGCGCAAGATTAGCAATGCTGAGTTAAACTATTTAGCAGAATTCATGCGTTTATATAGTAAATTAATAATGTATTATCTTTAGAAAAACATTTTTTAGGGCAAAAAAAACTTATAAATAGAAAATAAGTCTATTATACAAATAATAGTTGTTAATCAGAAATTTTAGATTTTTTGACACTTTGGTTATGGATCAATAAGTTTAAGGTGAGAATCTATATTCTGTGTGGTTCTGCTTTCCAACTATCAGAGCCATATTATCCCGAACACTTCCTTTTTTGTTACTGAATCCAGTGCTTATTAGCTATATTCATATGTTATCGCATTCTTTGGACGACGAGCAATGTGTATTCTAAAATGACTCCTTCAAGTTATTGAGGACACCTTGTCATGGTGTATTTAAATATTTTTTATCTAGTTAGATCCACTTCCATTGTTGCTCCATAAGTGCATTAGGATACTCCAACAACGATAGTTTAACGGTAATACTCTTGCCACTCCGACAGTAATTTTTTCCAGTCATTTGAGGCAGTTTTATCTTTAGAAGGTCGTCTGATGGTTGATTTTCTGTCGATGTCATGGATTGCAGTATCTTGGCTTGTTTGCAGCTTTATGGTCGACAATGCATCTGCTAATTATCGTCAAATAATGTGGTAGTATCTTGTCTATAAGGAATTTTCAGTGAAATTTATTGATATGCATGCTGATTTCCGATACAGTAATCGACATGTTTTTGACGTTTTCAGTCGCTCAAGGTCATCAACGTACCGATTTTTAAAACCCTTTCAACGAAGTGGGGATCCTGTTATTGATGAGAATTATATGCATATGGAAAAAATGTAATAGAAGATGAGGTACACTTAAAGGAAGGTCTTGAACAGGCTTCGTCGTAATTAGGTGGAGGATGCCAATGCATCAATTATATAATAAGATCACTAATATTGGGTTAAGCTCTTTTTTAGCAGGATTCTTGGTTTTATATATTGGTGGATTAATTATAGGTGTTACAAAAAATTTTTAAGGACGAAAAAGAATCATAAACACAAAGTAAGCCTGTCATGAAAATAATCTTTTAATTAGGAATAGATATGTGCAGTTGTAATACATTAGACTACTAAGATATAATTGGATTTGAATATTCTGCCAAGTATTATATTGATCGAATACAGAAACAAGATCAGAGAATTTATAATTTCCGAATCGGAGTTTTAAATGCTTTGTTTGCATTTATTAAAATACCTCTAAACTTTGCCTAAAACTTAATCCTGTACCAATGCTAATTAGAGTTTTCAAAATTTTGAAATATAAGGCGTACAAAATATTTTCTATGATAGGACTTCGAAAATTGTATTTTGAGAAGTATGCAATTAGAATCTTGTAAGGAATCTATTTTCTTATATTCGGTAGGTTTTTCGTTAATGCTGTATCTCCTAAACGTCATTGAACTGTAGGCAGGTTGATGCAGTAACTGGTCAATATATAGTTTAAAATGTCTTCAGCATTGGTTCGTGTGGTTTATTTCCCCCAAACGATAATTTTGCCATCAAAGTTTGTTATCACTTGTGTCCCATGGTTTTTCCTTTAGTTTCAACAATTCCATTTTTTGGAGGCGATGAAGGAAAATTATTGCTATCGATATTTCCTACTTGGTAATTTCGCTCCATAACAGACCATTACTTTATGAACCTTTCCAGAAAGATATAAAACAATGGCAGGAAAATTAACCACATCATTTTCCACTTTTAGTTTTCTACTGAAGGAATTAGGTATATTAAGCCAGTATGAATAGAAATTAATTGGTATAATAATTGATATTGTATTTTTTTTTATAAAATGCTTCTTTCCTTCTTCTGAAAAACCATGTTTCAATATTTCTGATAAACCGCATATAAAAGCGAAGCGGGGTTATCTTTTAGATATTGTACTAAATTCACTAAGGAAGATTCGTTTATTTTAAATGGATTTATGCAGCATACCAATTTCTGGCATAGATTTTTAACTCCTTCTATATTCAAAAGGTAATTACGACTCTATATCATAAAGCAATACCTGTTTTATTAAGTAGACAATGGGTTCTTCCCTCACATCCTTTTTTACTGGCTTTGGCTTTCTTGGTAATCGTAGACTTCGCTAAATATGTTATAAAATCTTTGCTATCTTATACTTTGCGCTATGCAACTATATACCTTTAAATTAGTTTTACTAATTTTTCGTGAAGAAAATACCTTGTACTAGAATACTGTCTCGCTTAATACAGATATACTCAATTTTTTGAAATTAGTCAAAAATTAATTTACTTACATATACAAACGACTTGAGAGAATTTTTTCTTGAAAATGGTTCCATACTCAAATCGTAAATCAGTTGGCTTCTAAACTTATATGTTATGGTTAAATTTTGATGATCCGTTTTTTCTGGTCTTAAACTCAGAGAGCTCCTGAAAGTATAGTTGTGAGGTTGAGTAAAACAATGAATATTTAATGATTTTAAAGTAATTTGCGGGTCCTGAAATGTTCGGACATTAACAATTTCGATATGAAATGGAAAAATTAATTCTAAATTATTGTATTGAGCAAGACACAGTCTCTTAACATCTATCATACGAAATAAGAGTGAAGTACTTTATTTTACTAGAATAAAAATTTCACTGTTAAAAACAATATTTTTGGTGCGTTGATAGTCGAATCCGTCATGTCATATTTAACTTTCAATTGTTTGCACATATTTGTAATTTCCAAGGCTTATTTGCAATAACTAAAGTAATTAAATCATCCTTTGCTAAATAACTAAATAGTTCTCAGTAAAAACAATGCGTTCAAGAGCAGAAGTTGGAAGTAAGCCTATGTCAGAATAATATGGTTCGCTGCACTAGTAAACGACAGCGTCCTACATTAAAGGAAATGCTCAAATCTTAGATTCATCAAATAAATAAGGTTAAAGCCTAATATGCTTAAAGCTTAAAATAATATAGATGGGCATTTCCTTTGTCATCTCGTATAATATTGACGTTAGAAGTGACAGAAAATGAAGAAAGAAATTGAAAAAAAAACGACATGGGGATTGGCGGATTGGAAATTCTTTTTGTATGGTGCACTATAATGCTTTCTAATATAAACTGACATGTTAATCGAAAGAACTGGAATCTGTTTCATTCGCCTTTCTCAGTGTTACACCCGTGCGAGGCAGCCATAAAATGAGAACGTGTTGTCAAGTTATGCATGTACCGCTCACCGTCAAATGTGGTAGTGTCCGATCTCACTAAGTGAATGCCTAAACGCTTCCTGCAAATTTAGGACGTTTTCTGCCCAAGAGTCAATTACTGATAACCACTAATCATACGAAACCGAAAAGCTCATTTAAGTGGTATTCAAAGTAGCAACTGAAGTCAATACACAACATCTAATCACGAACACTGCATCTTCTCTTTTCGCAAAAATAATACGCATTAATAGTGTTAGTTTTTTTTCAGATTACATTGCTCTCCGGTGAGATGACAAAACACGTCATCGTACCAACAAAAATATGGAGTTGCCACGACCCACTAAGTTGACGTGATGACCGGTAAGTGAAACAAATAAATCATTAAACAAATAGTAAGTAAGTAAAATATTTATATTCTTGGATAATTTTATGATGGGGGAGGTATTTTTACATTTTCTGGATAAGTCCATTTTAAGTTCTTATCTAATACATGGTATAAGTTGTAAGTAGGTGCAATGTTCAAGAAGTAAGAGCTTCCAATTTTAAAGGCATAATAATATTTTGTTCCGCTTAAATATACTGAATGGACTTAAATTGTATTTAGTTTCCCAGGGAGAATGGATTAGGGTGAGATAATTACGGTTTTTCTACTATATTTCAATAGGATCTGATCCGAATAAATGCACAAAGTACAAGAAAACCAGATTATAGTATAAGTAGCAGATAAATCAAAGAATTTAAAATTAGGAACTCATGATAAATGTTAGTTGCATTACACAGGTGGATATAGAGATAGTTGGAACGTCTGGCACACTTAGCAACTTCCTATAAGCCTTAGAAATCGGAACATAGCTAAAGCATGTCCACAACATTTTTATCATAGAAAAGCAACATTCAAAAGTTTACTTAAAGCAGAAGAAGTAGGAGAATAAGTCACTATTATACTTTAATAATCACTGCTGTTTGCTAGCTGAAGGTCACATAACATGGCTAATTCTGATTGTAATAGTGTAGGAAAAATATTTAAAATGTAGGTAAATGGTATTGAGCGATGATACAACGAGATGCTGATCTGTCATAATGGATTCTATCTTAAACGTCTCATCCATCACCGCACTATTCGTACTGTAAACACCCAAAAGCGAAGAACGAGCGTAATGTTCCGGTACAGTATTGTCAAAATAAGTTAAATTGTATTTTGCAATTAGATAAAAAAAGATCTTAATCTTTCGCAACACCTCACTTTTTATATCGAATAACTACCTAGATAAAGATGTTTTGCTATGGCTATTTCGATGTAGTTCTTCAGGACGCTAAAAGGTGCTAAATCTGTTTAATTGAGTCCATGAACTAGAATATTTTGAAAAATTACAATTAATTATAACGTCTTCTACTGTATTTCTACACCTTAGGTTAGGTGCATGACTACTTTGACTTAACCAAAAACATTTCAACTAATATTTGTTAGAATATGAATGTTGAAGCTTTGAAGTGTACAAAATCCCTTATATTACTTTTTTATTCTTCTTTTTATATCAGTACAATACCCTTTCATTACACACCTAGTTTTGGAACTTTACTACTTTTGGATTTCTGGGCACATTGCATGTGTTTGCACTATATTTATGATGTTCACACATTTCTGGGCAAAAATCAGATAATTTTCTTACAACAGTATGCGACAGTAAATTGCGTAGTTTACTTCAAGCCTGAATTTGATGGTATTTAAAATATGCAAAAATTGCGCAACGTTTGTGGTCAAAATATATTTTTGTTTGTGGCATCTATTCTGAGAATTTGAGCACGCAAGACGTATTTCTTATTGAAGGCACTGAAAACAAATTTATGAATTCTCCCAGTTCATTGATGTCCAATTCTTTTCGTATGCATTCATAGAAATAATA
Source organism: Heterorhabditis indica (assembly GCA_020740425.3). Taxonomy (NCBI): domain Eukaryota; kingdom Metazoa; phylum Nematoda; class Chromadorea; order Rhabditida; family Heterorhabditidae; genus Heterorhabditis; species Heterorhabditis indica. Next base: position 19,492 of record JAJAVP010000151.1, on the reverse strand, counting down.
AATATGAATTTAATGAGCAAAAAATGTAATTCAAGTCATTTCGCTGCGATAAATATTTATCAGAAACGCACATTTCTAAAGCCTTCGCTTGAGAAGAATTTCCTTTAAAATTGGGCTTATTATAACTTGCTTAGTCTCAGGAATTATTTATTTCGTACTTTCATGCTATTTTTAAATAACCAGTCTGCACTTAACTGAACTTCTAAAATTAGATGAATACAATCATCTTTTAGGCAAGTGAGATGTCTAAACTCATATTGTTTGAAAATAGGTTTTTTAATTGAATATTAACTTGTTCTAAATCACAGTAGGTCTAAGTGCATTAGAAACTATTTTAGTAAATATTGTTCAAATAAAAGTTGCAATATTTTTTTAGTCTGAATAGTGAGAGGATTTCGCGAATACTACATAAAAATTTTATGATCTATCTATTATATGCATGTATAAAATTTGACAATAAGGGAATTTGAATATTTAGCACTTAAGTTATCAAAAATGTTGATTCCACTGACTAGAAAGGACATATGCAAAGGACGATTTAAGTGCTGCGACGTACGCAACCATCAGGGAATGTTCCTACGTTGGTGTTAATCAGTTGGGGTCCCAGAATATGGGGTTCCACTTGTTATTTGGACACTCGGCCTCCCCCTCAGTGCTCTACCCTATAAATGTTTTAATGTTTTGCTCCCATATACACCCCTACGTTGTCTTTTAGGTTACTCTAGGCTTCTCAAATTCTAAATCTTTATTATTAAGAATTTGCACATATCATTATCTTCACCAACTTCTAGTTTAACTTATTTTTAGGACCAATTTAAAGAAATAACTACCAATTACTATGTTTAGAGAACAGTGACGTAGATCTGCATTTGAAAGTCTTCATTTGGAGAATGCAATGTGTATTCTCTGTTATTTAACTAATATGATCATACACTAAATATTCACTATTATGGATTTATAGTATTTTTTTCAATGAAAAGAATTGCAGTATACTGTATTTAATTTGCCTATTACAATGTGAACTTTAGTTTTATTATGCTGTTAGTCCAGACTAAGCGATTTATTTAATAGCTTCAAGTGAAGGGAACATTTCCTAAATAAGGGATAATAATCATTTCTAATTAGGCATGAGTTGCATGTTCTACCAGTATGACATGCTTTTTGCTGCTTTATCAGCCACTAACACATGTCCTTAAGATGCTACTCCTACATGGCAAGTGATGGATTTATGAGCCACTGTTCATCCTTTATGTCTCTGTGTCACTTTTTGGGATCGATTTATTTAACTCAGAGCAGAAAGCATAATTTACTTCTTCAACGATATCCTTAGATTAGTATTGATTAGGAAAATTATCGTATAATTAATTTTTATCACTATTACTCTCGGCTTATATTTTTATCTTTTAATCTTTCGCTAGATTTAATGTTTCTAAAGACTAGGACTAGCAGCTAAATATCTATATAATTTAAGGACAGTTCGTAAATTTGTAAAAATAAGTTACTAGACATCCTCATAACTCTTATTTAAAAAATTCATTTTCGACCTCTTTCCTAGCTATAGTTATAGAATGTTTGAAATGTTTACATAGGATACTCGACTTTTTTAAAAGATCTATGGATTTACACTTTTACAACCTCCAATCTCTGCTTAGATAGTTCTGACTATAATATACTCAATTTGCTAAACTTAAAATTTGAAATGGAAATAATATGTTCCAACTTTAAAAGATAAAGAAATTATTCATCCAGTTAAGTGTAATCATGTCCGTACGAATTTTTCCATAATTTGGTTCTTCAATTACGTATTATATTTAATTTTCAGCAGATCTATCATCTGGATTATAAAATTTAATTGAGAGATGATGTATGATTCAGAAGATCATGAGTTATTTCTTACACCACGAATTTGCTATTTTTCGGCTACTAAGGGAGGGGCCTCTAGGCATATGATGGTTAATGGTAGCAGGCAGCGGTCAGTCAGAATTGCAGTTTTTGCTTTAAGATATGTGAAGAATTCATTCCCTCGGGAGTAAGTCATGCAAAAGATAGTACTTATATACTATGGCCTATGTTTTCTCTCAACTGAGAAAAGTTCAAAATTTGGAAGTAGGTATAAATAAGCAACAAAGTTCTGATGCACTGTTTATTTACCACTTTTTAGATGAGAATTTATAAAAATCCCTCTTACATTTTCTTAATAGTTTTAGCAAAAATTGTTGATGACCCTTGTTGCTCTTAGATACGCAACTTCGATTATAATTCATACACTAAACTCTTACATTTCAATATTATTATCTTATTCATTCAATTAAAGAATGGCTGTGAAAATCAAATGCAGTAACAATGAAATATTTCGAGTTTCTCCCGTGTTCTCTATTCTTGAGCCAGGATGTGCGCAAAGACTTCAGGTGAATACAAAAAAATATAATTATACGAAAGGACATGTAATAACTATTATTTTATATAGTAAAAACACGACCTTCCCATTAAATCTTGTAGTTTTCCTCTTTAAGATATCTGAAACAAGTAAACTCTGGTAACAGTTTATGTAGAAACATTGCAGATCGTTCGTAATCCAGGAGCTGCTAAAACGGATAAGATTGTATTGTTATATAAAAGTACAAGTCTTGTTAATCCCAGAGATGCTTTCAACGATGAAGACGAATCCGAAGGTCAGTTGAATACCATTTTGAAGCTTCATTTTCTTACACTATCTATATGAATAAAGTCTCAATGACTAATTCATTGAACCTAAATACACTAGTTACTTCTGTTTTATTATTGGCTTAAAAAATAATCTTTTATTTTAATTCACATTATCTTATCATTCTAGAAACTCACAAAAAAATGATCGCATTAGTGGCAAAGGAAGACATTAATGTCGCATTGGCACCATCCACAAATCTTAAATCTATATTAAAGCAGTCATATTCAAAATATTCTTAATACCCTTTAACTTTCATTGTGATTTTTCTAGAACATGTACAAATAGCATAGTGAATTAGGCTTATCTACTATTGTACTTAAAGGATGTGATGGTAAGGCGTTTACAAATAACATGCCTAGAACAACATTGTATCCGCTATTTTTTGTAAAAGGCAAACTCATCTGTCAATTTTCCATTTTATTGTATTTGTTTTTTTGTTAGCTGCATGCTTTATAAGTACATTATAAATAAATTATTATGTAAACGAGAGTCTTAATTAGTTTCATGATCCTATGCATTAAAATGCTAACTTCAATATTTTTTGAGTTTTTAAATTTTAAAAATATTATTAAAAGTTGAATTTAATGTCTTCAGAAAAAAACATTTTTAAACTATTTAAGTAATGACGTGATAAGTATGTATTTACTTCTTTAAAAGAATGAAGATAGTGCTTTCCTAAGAATTTGCGATTTCTTGCAAATTTTGCATTAATTCCGCATCGTGCAGTAGAATTCGTCTAAAGTTCACCGTTTTCTCCCCGTTGATTTTCCCGAAGTTGATTTTTAGCGTAGTTCTCTGAAATAGTATTTAGAAAATTGGGTGAGAAATTTTTCAGTAATATAAGTTGTATTAGACCTAACGATTTGTGGGAATTATTCTATTTCTCGCACAATTCTTATTTTATCCTTTTGTTATATTTCTTATTAAACTAATCAGTTTGTAGATCACTCTTAAAATTAATATATTTATATACTAGTAAGGATATTTATATCCTTAATAACAACTTACCTATAATCATTTTGGAAACAAAAAAGTGAATAGCCCTCTTTACCCTTGAAGAAAAACTAATAATTTTTTAAAGGATATTAATACTAATGGTTGTGCCTAAAATTTTCTTTCTCCTGACAGTATTTAAATATAGTGAACATTTTTCTCATACAAATTAAATAGGCATCTCACTTATAATGTATTTTACCACTAGGAAATCTGGAACATACATAGAAGCATTGATGTTCGATGATTAAGTATGGTTCGAATCCTCCAATCTCGTACTCACTACCAGTGATTTCGAAGAATGATCCAAAGGGAACAGTGGTTTCTAACAACAAGTCATCGTAGAGAACTAAACCAATTATTTATATAGTTCTCCCATTGTATTGGATGAGGTTCAAAAATAAATCTGACCATAGAAAAAAAATTGCTTTTAAACCACACCTATAAAGCTACTTTTACATTTCTGTAGGAAGAAATTCACTCACAGTCAGTCTCCATTAATTTTATTTTGACTCTTCGGGGACATTCGTTACAGCTACATTCTAATCTACCTTTTATAGTGATAGTCCCAGATAATGCAAGAGATGCAGAAAGCAATAAGTACAAGAATGTTCCCATCATAACAAAAGGAAAACTAAAGTGTTCAAAACGATAGTGAATAACTTCAGTCACCAATCATTGTTTTCGTAATTATCATCCGAATAATGACGCATGAATCACTGCAATGAGTGAATATAAAAATAAAATATTTCATCGATTTTTTAGATATAATTTCTTAGTTAAAAAATCGACAAATATAGTAAATAAGGGTTTTTGTTAGTTAAATTTAAAGGAACAAAGCAGCTAAAAAATAGTTTTTGGTATAATATAAATAATAATACTAGAAAAGAGGAAAAATCACTAGAACATAAGATAATTAGCAAAAAGCAAAATTCACCCAAACTCGTGTTGGGACGAGTAGTCAAGTGGTGTGTGGTGGCGTCTGTCGCTGGGATGATCGGGTTTCGATCCCCGTCCGGTACTACGGTCTTGTAGCGTTCGACTATATTGCAAATCCAGGAAGCCTTTAAGCACGTGTTCCATTATGTGACCGATCAATTTCAGTACCAATAACCTGCTATCCTTAAAGTTTCAAACCCACTATGCTCTTGTGGAGTTGGGGCTAGGCATGGAGGTTCAAAATAGTATGAGTCAATGTTATGTTCTACTCAACTATGGTCAATCCTAAATGTCATGGAAAATCTATGTAATCTTCAAGGAGTGCACACTGTCATTATGCAATTTTCAAAGCAATGACTTGGTAACTAAATGGTCCAAAGCCACTACCATCAAGTTGTCCAGTGGTGTAGCGGTCTGTGTCGTGGCGTGCCGTGCTCGGGGTGCTGGGTTCGATTCTCGACGGGTGAAGTTATTAGAGTTCTGTTAGTT
>JAJAVP010000151.1:2535-13510 GCA_020740425.3 Heterorhabditis indica | reverse complement strand
TGGTGTAGCGGTCTGTGTCGTGGCGTGCCGTGCTCGGGGTGCTGGGTTCGATTCTCGACGGGTGAAGTTATTAGAGTTCTGTTAGTTAGGGTAGTCCCAGATACCCAGAAATGCGCGTTATTGTTGCAGTTTTTGCACCAATAAGTTGTTACCTAAGTGGTGGAAATTGCAGGGAAACAGTGTTCGGATGGTGTAGTGGTCTGTGTCGTGGCGTGCCGTGCTCGGGGTGCTGGGTTCGATTCTCAACAGGATAGGTTAGTAAGGTTCAGTTAGTTTCCCTGTAATCACTTCTAGGTTCACGAGGATCGCTACTTCAGCCGCACAGGTGTCCAGATGGGGTTTGGTAGTGACCAGGTGCTACCCACCATGGCTGAGCTGTAAGTGGTCTTGCTTTTTCGGTAAAAAGATAAATTTTCTATTCTAACCTAATCCATTCATTAACGCCTTAGCCATTAGTGGCTAAGGCCTCCAAAAATAGGAGAACAACTCCCGACCCTAGAAAGGGTCTACCCTCCAGAAAGGGTATAGGAGAGTTCTCCATAGANTTTTGTGAACGCTTGAAAGCGCTGAAGAACTAGAAAAGTGCTGCGCTTATACATTTTCTTTGTGCGTACTTCACGCGGGTTTCGCTTTTTGGGCCGCAAAAAAATGAAAAATTTCGGCATAGATTCGTCTTGGTTCAGATATACGGAGCCCCCACACGGGGGTTGGCACTGAAGTGCCTACGCCCAGAAGCTGTCCGGCGCACAGCGGTGCCGAANCAGACCGGAGCGAGGAAAATTGCCAGGAGCCTTCAAGTAACGAAGGCACACGGCAGACCGAGAGTCCACATCCTCGGAGGGAGTGCTAAAATGGAAAACCCACCATCAAACTCACCATCAAACTCCCCTTTGCTTCTGCATCAAGACTCGCATGGTAACTGACCAGAGACACCGGAAACGAGCGCTATTGTCAGCGATGTTCTGCGGGGTCGGGTATTGCAGTGGCGTACTTCACGCAGGGTTGCTTTGACACAATTTTAAAGAAGCAGTGCACGATAGGGGTTTGGAAAACTTCTGCGCCTGTGCTTGAAGGTAGGAGGCGCGGTATGCGCTGTTAGGTTGGGGAGATGGTTGTGGAGTGAACTCTAAAATGGAACCGTGTATAATATATAAATACTAACCTCGTATGGCTGTTATCTAAGCCTATTTGCAGATTATAGATTTGGTACATCTTATAAAATCCTCTGGATCTTTTAGAAGAGATTTGGTTAGCTATTAATGTAAAAAATCAGACCGACCACTTCTCACCGATGATATTATTTTCAAAAGATTATCCTTCTAGTTAACACACTTTTTACTTGTCTACTATTAGAAATAAATAGACCCAAAACATTGAAACTTGCATTATGTGTCAAACAGTTATTGTTAATAATGAATTTTAGACTAAGTTTATCCTGCATTATCTTGTCTTTAAAGTAATTTAAGCCCTAATTGGTATTAGTTTGACTGCATATTATCTAAGTCATTATCTTGATGGTTCATTATCAAATTATTCGTTATATCCTGTGGATAAAATTCAAAAAGTTAATACACTTAGAGGCCAAATTAAAATGCGCTCGAGGATATGATCCCAACCTTCTACACTACACTAAGCTCACTTTTACATTTTGGATACTAAAGACGTTCGTAGTCAAAGTGGGAGATTTCCTCACATATTCAGCTTCCTAGTTTATTAAGTGAACAATAAAGTATATATTTGAAGATGTTTCCTTTTCTAAATCTACCTCTTGAATTACAAGTGAAAATACTTGGAATGGTGAGACGCTCAATAACTTTAAATATTATTACATTAATTTAACTTTTTTTTTAATATAAAATCTATTTTAGATGAGCATATCAGAACTTATGAAGGCTAGAATAGTTTCGAAATATATCAAAACGACTATTGATAACAATAGGAAATATCTTGCTCATCCACGAATTCATCGTGTACAGGTTTTATACGTACGTCATTCTAATGAGTTGTTAATTTTTTTTAATGGAAAACTAAATACTGCAATTTAGAACAACATATGCATCAAATGTTGTGGAGCATTAGGAAACCACATTGAGCATTGGCATATATTTGAAGATGATTACTTTGAACGGATGTACGCATTTTCGGAGATTTCGATTCTTTCTATAGAACAGGTTATTATGATTATTATAGGCACTGTTGAAGGAATTATAAATATATATGGGAGAAAAATACCTAGCGATACCTCTATTTCCATTAACCCCTTTTTTTCAGGACGCCTTAACAGAGGAAGTATGCCAACGTTTGACGAAAGTCATTAGTAATGGAAAGATCAAAATAAATAGACTCCTTCTCAAGTATACGCCTATCTGCAGTACTTCAGATTTTTTAAGATTTATTGAGTCTTCCCATATTTCGGAGTTTCAATTTTCATCCGTCGATTCTAAATTCCTTGGCAAAACACTGTTTGACAGTACAACATTATTAAAGGTAGCGTATAATTTCATACTAAAAATAATTCAAAAATGACTTATGGGACGGATAGGTCGTCTGATACAAACTAATTTTCCATTTTTCCTGATAACTGAAAAAGATTGGTAGTATTTCTATGTAATTAAGATCCTTACTATACTCAAGGTACTTTCAGAGCAAAATACTGTGTGTCGCCACCCTCAATGGCTATAGTGATGAGCATCTACTAACATCTTCTCATGAATATTTGGCACTAAATGGTTGTAAAGTAACTGGAAAGGGAATCTTACAAGCTCTAAAGGTTCGTCTAACCCATCTAAACCCTGGTTATGAATTAACATAGATCGTTCTTATCCTATACTAGAGAATGATGTTAATGCGAAAACAGGAACAAACATAGTTCACGATTACTTATAGGAGTGGGTAGATGGACGACGAATCATTACTGGATACCGTTTGGCCTCACCATATTTGGATGAAAATAATTGGATATCGAAAATCAAGGACAGCGCATACTACTATGATGGAAGACGATATATGATAAGAAACAAGAATGGGGAACATCGCGAAATTTTAATAGACGGAAACTTATTTGAGATGTTCCCTGTAAGTCCAGAAACTTACAATGATAAAAATACTACAAACCCATAAACTCGTATATAGAAGTGCCTATGTATGGATATTCCTGGCAATTTATTTAAGTCTACTTGTGATTGTAACAGTAATCTACTTATTTAGTAATAAATATTGCATTAGTATTAGCTAAAAACTAAACGTTACTCAATCTATTAGAATGGAGAATTTCCTAACGATACCTAGCCGAAATATTAGTGGACGTTTTTCCATTATAACTTTATTACGTTAAATTTTTTTTAAATAAGGGAATAACTATAACTATCAACGAGAAAACAAACGGAATACCAACCACTTTAAGGAAATATGACACTTTTCCCGCTTAATATTGGATCCCTCTCGAACTGTATCACGAATGGCTTCACCTGCATGCAAAATATGCTACGGAAGTGTAGGAGCGATCAATAACGATGATAAAAACAATGTATGCGAACTTCGCTTAATATCATGAATATAGACTACATGTTAATTTTTCGGAATGTCATTAAGCATACTAGACTGATTAACGACATTATAAATACAACAGTGGTCGCAAGCAACATTTCAATTGTTCACTCAGTGGCTAAAGAGCGAACGGCACAATATCTTGCCAACCAAATTAGATTAGCTATAAGGTCAACGCATACTTGCAAGAACTTAACAATCAATATGGAACATCGAAGACAAGTATTGTTCCATATCCTATATAACAACTGCACAATATTTAATGGTATGACCATTAGCTAAAAAAATTGAAGTGGATTACAGAAGACATCTACTTGTCCTTCTTTGTCTCATACTCATTACTATTTTCTTCTCTCTCAGACGGTTCTGTAGAATTTTCAATAGCAGACTGTTCAGAATCTTGTCTGACACTTTCAGTAAATTCTCCATTGGGAGATTCCATCGATGTACCAAATTCGTTCATCCTTTTAGGATCAACGCGGTAAATCCAGCGTTGGTACAGGTAAATCTGAATAGAAAAAACTAAATTATATAATCATCACTAACCCCACTACCAACAACCATAAGTAGCACAATATAAGCTAATAAATTAATAACTAACAAGGAATATAATATCATCTCTAAAACAACCAATTCTGTACATCACTGGCATTCGTATGACAAAAGCAAATAGGTCATCGATGAATGTATTAATAAATTTGTATGTGAGCATTCTCCACGGTAGATGAGCTACTGATTTTAGTTTATAATTGATGAAGAGCTGAAAGCAAAATATACGTTATTATCCTTTAAAATTTTTCAAACATGTTGACATTAAGATATTGACAAGTACTAATAACTACGATAATTACCAATTAATCAGAATAAGTTAAATGCTATGATATTTTCATCCTAGAGAAACATAGTAACAAGTATTAGATAAATAATAAAATATACTTATTATTCTTTATCAATATACCAACCTGCGGCGTCATAGTTATGAACCCAAACATAAGAAGAAATCCATATAACATATTCAGCACCCAAGAATACCATCCACGTTGTTCTAGATAAATTAATGAGTATATGGCATAACCACCAAGCAGAGGAAATAAAACCCAAGATAAATATTTAAAAGCCATCTGAAAATAGTAAAACATAATCTTGGCGCTTATTACCTTTTACTTTTCAAATACATATCAAACAACCTTCCTTCATTAATAATTGTAAGACTTAAAGATTTATTCAAAACTATCCATGGATACGTATTAGTTAAAAACATACCTGATCATAAACTTTGGTTTCACTTTCCACGTACGAACCTTTATCACTAAACCTAATGCGAGGGAAAAATAAAGCAATCTTATTTTCTCGATCAATCTGTAACTCAAAACTATACACATGTCTAGTGAGTACGTCCATCTTCATTATTTATTCTATACACTAAAAATTAGCGTTATTAATTCCAACTATCTAAGTACTTATCATGAGATAACAATATCCGAGGAAAATAATGTTTTCTCAGTTATAAGAAATTTAGTTGCGAAAATCTCAGGCTAAATATACCAAGTGACTCTGTAAATATGCACAATTCAAATACCTCCACATTTAAAACTTTTGGAATTTTCCAACATTCGATAAGTAATCCAACTCCAACACTCATTTTCACTACCCAGTTTGTATCGTTATCACAAATGTACAAGAAAACGATCAGAGACTGAAATCAATATGTATAAATATTTAACATGAACCCAATAATTTCAGACAGAATATTTTTAATGGATTAATACCTGGAAAATATTAAATAACACCGATCGCACTGAAAGCCCAACAAGATCCTTACGAGATCGCCAGAATTGGATGTCGTTTTTAAATGCAAGAAACTCGAATATGGTATGAAGGAGAGAAACGATTACTGTTATAGCTAAAATAAAAATTCTGACAAGTCTGAAAATTTTGAAAGATTCTGAAAACGCCTTTTTTAATATATTACTTCGCAAACATACTAACCAAGTAATATGGGATTTGTCTCCAAAAGGGCTTGCTTAATTGTATCTTGGTCATCATCTTCTTCAAAATTATCACCACCTAACATTGAAGACCACTTGCTACGCATCTACAATTAATTAAATAAGCAATTTTTATAATATGAGACTTGATTCCAAAGCATTAATAAACAAAGGTATTTGGATATAAAGACCTGCTGACTAGCATAGAGCTGGTATTTGAACAAAGAAAGCGGCTGGTAACTGATGGTCAAATTGATCTCCTTAAATAAACTATCAACTACAGTTATATAACTGAATAATATACAAAAATGCACAAATAAGTAAACATATTGAGACCTTCACAGTTTCATTAATAGGCATATACTCGGAACCTAAGTTCCAGTAATTGTTGAAGAAAAGAATCGGCATATAAAACCCGCCAACAGAATCGAATTTTATCGCTTCATCTAGAGGAGAAGGAAGAGAGCCTATAACTTTCTATAATCTATGAAGATATATGCATAATTTAAGATAATTTTCCATAAAAGATTGATAAGTAATAAAATAAAAGTAACCTTTGGTCCATTGTGTTTGATCATCAACAAGATTGATTGTGATATTAGGGTGCCAGAAGTTAAGAACCTGAAATTATGATTAGATTACTCACCAATATAAATCTAAAGCAGAGTTTCAACATTTTACATTGAATATCATATGTTAAAGCAAAATTACTTCAAATGTCATTTGTTCAGCTTTCCTAAGGTCTTCATCACTTTGTTCACTTTTTCCAGTTAAAAGATTGGCCGTTTTCTTATAATGTTTTTTTCTGAACGTATTTAACCGTCGAGCATCATATATAACCTACAATAGTACATATTCATACAATTTCGCATTTATTAAGCTTAGAAAAAACATACCTCTCGTTTGATATAGCTCCTATCTTTTGGATTAGGCGAATGCCCAGCTTTTGTAACAAAAACATGTAAGAAAATAGAGTTATTTCGAAGTAATACGTCAGGTGTTGGTAATGTTTTATGGAAAACAAAAATCCCATCCTAAAACATGCCCATATAAAACAAAGAATTATGATTTGAGAAAACACAAGAAATCTTGATATACTGAGTAATTTAAATAAATAGAAGAAATCGTGCTACCTTCATAGGACCACCGGTCCAATCTCCGTATCGAATCCCAAATTCTTGCCAAAACAAATATCCATGTTCAAAATTTGTAAATCTTTGATCCTAAATAATCACTGTACAATAATAGCACTTATATAGTCAGCAAGTATTTTTATATTTACAATAAAACACTTATTCTCACAGATTCGTCAAGATAGAGATGAATGTCGAAGAGTTCTCCTGGGGAAAATAGATTTCTCGAAGGGGGGAATGCCGAGCGAGAAGCTGTCGCGTTCTGATTTTGTTGACCAGGACCACTAGTAAAGCTCTAGAAAACTAGTCCTCATTAGTATTCCACAAGAAAACATTTGTAATACTGCTAATAAACAAGCCTTAATCATAGAGGTTACGAAGTAAATCATAATCATTCGAGTTGCCATTCCTTTAATTGCTGCCCATGCACCTCCACCTTGGCCCTAAAAGTTACAATTACCAAAAATAGCAATAATTTTTAGACTTAAATACGGACTTAATTTTCCTTTTAGTCTGAAGTTATTTAGGACTAACTTGCTCCTCAACCGCAGGAGTTCCTGCGGGCAGAACTGCGTCTCCCATATCTTTAAAATGCTACAGAAAAGTAATTATCACTACGTAAACAAGCAAATAAGTAAAGTATTATATCCTGAAAATATTTTTTTTGGAATAGAATAATTTATAAAACAAAAAATAAGTCAATATTTCATAACAAATAAACTCTAACCAATTCAATCGAAAAAATGTAGCAATTATAAACAGTTAATGAATATCAAAAATGCTTACGAATATCAAAGATATGTTATAGTAATCACATTGATACCTACTCACAAGTATAAATTAATACCACCAATGCCTAATAATCACTCTTCTAATACAGTGTACATGTAATCCATTTAAGACTTTTTTTGAAAGGCGCATAAATTTAAAGCTTTCTCAAAGTTGTTATTTTATATAATTGTTTAATAATGAATAATTATTTAAGTAAACATTTTAATGTTTAAATACTCGGATGAACATCTATCTTGTCATTTTTTTTGTACTATTTTCATTATTTCGCGACTTTTATTCTCTTATCAGTGATTAACATGTAGGAATCTTGCTAGACCAATCGCAATGGTAAATAAATTCTAAGATAAATTTGATTCATATTGACCAATAAATTACTCTAAACTAGAAAAAAATCATACAAACCAGGATAAGTCCACCAACCTCATTATAAATATTAGTTAAACAGAATTGTTCAAAGTGAGTATATTTTGGTAGCATTTACTGCTATGCAATTGTATTCTGCTACACTTTAAATGAATTTATTCTGCTAAGTAAGCAAATATTCATTATTTGAATGCTTAAGTAGAAATATAATTTGACAGGAGTATACAGTATCAATTACATTTAGATATAACACTGCCATAAGAAAAGTAATTAAGATATAACACGCAACATACGACTGAATAGAAGAAAATTAATTGCTTAAAAATCGTTCATTGTTATGAATTTTGAGTAAATTTGACTTTGCCTTCGTGTATGATCTACAATATGAATTGATCTTGTTAAGCTAGAGCTAGAACCTCGAGATGTTGTACTTGACACTCGACGAACTATAATATATAGTCATTTATAATTATTACAACACAAATAACTGTTTCTATCTAAACGAACCAATAATACGTTTCGGGTGGTGCCTATCAAAATTGTCAACTACAGATCGTAAGCCAGGATTATTGAGATGCTGAAAATAGATAAACATTAGGAGACAAGTCGTATCAAAGAATATCAAGAAGCAACCAATTTGGAGTTCGTACTTTATAACTACAAATATTAGTAGACGGAATCATTAAGTATTCATAATCGATATCTTGAAATATTTTATACATATATAATCGTAATATTTTATTTTTGCAACAAAATGTCTACGCTACATTCTAACAATTTTTTAAAATATAAATAATTAACAAGACTTGACATCGTTTTCTTACTTGGTCTATGTGTTCATCAGAAATTTCAACTGCACTTTGTCTTTCTAAGTGACGGTGTTCCACTTCAGAACCAAATGTTAGTCTTTGACCAAGCGGTAAACTTTTTAGTGATCGTTTTGACAAAGAATCATTACCTCAAAAAGAGATGTGCTTTACCTTTGTTCTATTTATCTAATAGTTATATCACTAATTCATTAAAAGAAAAGTTATTTTACACTTAACTTACCAATATTATGCATATCAGAATAGAATGCACGACTGGAAATAAATCTATTATTAAGTATTTCATATCACTACATATGAAGAAATTGAACGACTTATACTGATTTTTACACCATGTATGTAAATTAAAAAACACACCTTTTTTTTTCCGATACTAAGCATGGCATTGGCCTATATATGTTTGTAGTGCTAAGTTCATTTGTGTTTTCTCCATTTTCCAAAAATCTAAAGATAATGTAATATACATACCCAAATTCCAAAATAAGTAGTTTTATAAATACACCAACTTTAGAATTTTATCAGATTTGTATTAGAAAAATAGAAATTTATGGTATATTTTGACTATGATAATGTGGGAAGATTACTAACCTAACGCAATGGTTTCCTTTGCTTGGAAGAGTTCCTACGCTTGCACGATGAATATGCATAGGTATACAAGGCTCGTGTCCCGTTGAATCTTTAAAATTCTGTATTTTCTAAAAATTAGTGGATAAGTAAAGATAATCTCTAAATATTTTAAATTTGATTTATCTGAACCTTGCTTATACTGTATATTGGGTTTAGTAATATTTATCATTCTAGATAGATCGCAAGGCAGAACTCATTTATTGTAATTACAGAGGCTTTTCTCCATATAAAGGAAATAATATTCTTCAGTAGCTAGGAACTTTAAACAACAAATAAATATTCTAGTAATATTTTTTACCTATATAGTCTGAATGAAGAACATTATCGACGATTATTGGTACTAAAGAGGATCGTGGAGTTTCTGGAGACTTACCTAGAAGCAAATATTGAATATTTCATTAAAAAAATGATTTCTCAAATAACTTTGTTCCATATACAACAGCAAGTTCTGTAAAATTTTGAGGATTTTGCTATGTCTCACTTTGGTGGCGATTAATAGCTAAACAGTAACTCTGATTTTACAACATTGATGTTACAAGTGACTTGGTAGATGTAATATGATAACTCAGGTAAACCTATAAAAACAATAAAACGATGTTAATGCTATCATGATGTTTAGAAAATAGACTGAGATTGATGTAACTAACAACCACGGGTTGATTAAGGGGTTGGTGTCTCTATCAAGAACGTACAATTTTAATTAATTGATACCGAATTGACGACCTTCTGCGGGGAACCGGAAGGGAGAATAGAGTTTGCAAAGAGATACCTATATTAGATAATAGAGGACTGGAAAAGTGCTATTTTCAGACAAACTAAAGTTCATGCGCTTTGGAAGTAATGGCAAACATTACGTAAGTCTTTCAATGGACAAGGATTTCTTTCTCAGTACCAAATTTTCACTTTAAAACACCAAGATGGGACAGTGATCCTAGGGAGTTGTTTTTCGTATAGGCTTGCATCGTTACGTCTTATCAAGAGTTTTATGAACCTGGTTCGGTGAGAACAAAATTCCTCTCTTCGAGTGGCCATCAAAGAAGTTTAAATTCAATTAAACACGTTTGAAAAGAAGTGAAACCTCAGTGTAGAAGTCTAAAGGAAACTAATCTTAAGTAGTATTTTCTCATTTTTTCTAATTCTGGAAATCTTCTGGTACTAAAACACTTAATATTATATTACTAATTTAAATGTTATTAACTCTAGGAGAATTTATAATAGCAAGTAAATCTTTTGAAAAAAAGTTTGCTATTGTATATAAGTAGTGAGCTTTTATTAATAAAGTAAGTAAAATAAATAACATAATTGATATGAATATATCAATGACACCTAAATTTTCAAAATGTATCAATTCTGATTTATAAATGCTATCGTATGTAGACTTAAAATGTTCTAATATTATTTTATTATAATAAATTTACAATAATTATTGTAAATAAAATTTCGTTCGGAATAAAGTAAATTAATATATACTGTCATATGTAATCTCCATATTTAGATAAATTTAACCTTTTCTACTAAATTTTAGCACAAATTACCTAGATATATCATTTTTCTGCAATAGAATTTAAAAAATTTTTAAATTTCAATATACAGTGACACTAAAATAATAGCCCCCTTTTTTCCGTTCTCAGCCGTCAGATTGATCTGATTTTTTCTGAGGTGGGGCGTAATAGCCTTGGAAGTCTCCGGTTTTAATTTC
>JAJAVP010000150.1:233217-296261 GCA_020740425.3 Heterorhabditis indica | reverse complement strand
CCATCTACTCACATTCATTTCAGTTCACCAAAACACCTAACCATTCCCCTACTCTCTATTTCGTCGAGATCAGCGCCGATGAAGCACTCATCCGCCAAGCGCAATTGTGATTCCAGGCAAATTCTTTTTCCACACTATTTCTTATTAACTTGTTTATAAAACATTCACCTTTGCACGTTTTTGGTTTCCATGCTGAGTCTGAAGCCAGGGTTAGAACTGCCTAGTTCCTATTTGGGAGGGTGTTGCGGATGTGGAAACAATGTGTTGCTGTCTTTACTTCCGAATGCGGAGGAGGCCATATTCGGCAATATGTATTCGTAAGAAGTGATACTATTGTACACATGAACACTAGTTGTTACTTCACCGATGACGAAGCAGTCAATAGATGTTTATTGATCTACGGCATAGCAGTATAATAGTTATTTAGATAATTAATATTTCATACGAGCAAATAGGTCATACAATTTAGGCTTAGCCAGATATAGATAATTGATTACGATGAGACAGAAACTGTGACTCTTTCTACCCCAATCACCGTATTTCTTCTTTGTCTATTCAGTATATGAATATTTCTTCGTGGAGGGATAAAAACTAGTCCAGAGTGTACCGTATATTTAGCAGTTGCCTGTCCAGAAGCTCTACGCATGAAAAATACTTGTTGAATTGGTTTCTGAAAAATACACGAGAAACATAAGTGGATAGCAAACTAGAAATGAATTTTTGTGATCCAGCAAAAGATTTTTTTATCAATTTTAGATTTAAGCTTGTAATAGTTCTTATTGTATTAGACTTCCTCCACTTACCGAATATTTTATTGTTTGTATAAGCCAAGGTAGACTCCAATAAGCAATCATGAGCGTAGGAAATAAACTAGCAACCAAAATGCTAATTATCAACTCAAAATCAGCGGAAGTTGGGTAGCCTAGAAAAGAAAATGTTGTTTTAACGAAACAATTTAGGACGGAAATTAGTCTCNGCAGTAGATTCCAGCCGTAATTATTTGGTAGGTAGCCACAAGTTCGCTTCCAGACCAGGAATTTTTGATGGTTTGGAATAGTTCATCTTTTTACTTTCTGTTTCTTGTTCCCAGATTACACCCTGATTCGGCTTTTCCTCTTTCCTATCCTTATGTTTCTTTAATAGTCAGAAATGTCACACTAATTAACCAGTCTAACGGCCTTCCGCAACTTTACCTCACAATTCTGTCACGATATCCCCAGATTTGTGATAATGTGTTGTGGAACCTCCTCTAAAGTCTCTCTAACATCTCTAATTTCTCGCTAGCAGGCTNATTATCAACTCAAAATCAGCGGAAGTTGGGTAGCCTAGAAAAGAAAATGTTGTTTTAACGAAACAATTTAGGACGGAAATTAGTCTCAAATGTTAC
Organism: Heterorhabditis indica; assembly: GCA_020740425.3. Classification (NCBI taxonomy): domain Eukaryota; kingdom Metazoa; phylum Nematoda; class Chromadorea; order Rhabditida; family Heterorhabditidae; genus Heterorhabditis; species Heterorhabditis indica. Next base: position 294,874 of record JAJAVP010000150.1, on the reverse strand, counting down.
CGGAAGCAGTCCTGTTTTATTTATTAAGATAAGCACCTTCCCAGTCTATAGGCTTGTGCAGTAGATTCCAGCCGTAATTATTTGGTAGGTAGCCACAAGTTCGCTTCCAGACCAGGAATTTTTGATGGTTTGGAATAGTTCATCNCACGATATCCCCAGATTTGTGATAATGTGTTGTGGAACCTCCTCTAAAGTCTCTCTAACATCTCTAATTTCTCGCTAGCAGGCTCTACGTCTTTAGCAAAATATATCTCTAAAGTCTAGACTATGACTCATAAATCGTTTGTTGTTTTTCTGCCAGACGGTCTAGGGTCGTAAAGGGTTAACTTGTAGCCAGGTATTCAGGCTGGCTACTTTCTTTTGAGTGTAGCTGTTCCAAATATTGATAATCAAAAATCTCTGGTCTTGGAGCGAACCTTGTCGCGAAAAGGCTTATTTCTTCGTAGAACAATGAACCCCGCAGACGACTAGCCTATTCGGATAAAACAAGAGATAGAAATTCCTAAGGAAGAACTAAGTGAGTTATTAAGCTTAATTTGACAATCAACCGAATAATCACTAGAAATAATACAGCAAAACTAACAATACTGGAGGAACAAGGCCCGCTCAAAGCAACAAGTAAAAACAAAGATAACGGCAACGGCTACGGCAACCCTTTCTAATAGTACGCCCTGACATATATACTGAGTCTCCAGACTTTCCCACAGCAGCATCTATTGTCTTATTGAAATTAGAATGAATACAGATAGAATAGCGGACCGTTTCTCTTTTTTAAAAGGGCAACAGTAAAACATAACATGTTGATATCTTGAGCCTGTTTTTAACCCTAGACCGTCTGGCAGAAAACAACAAACGATTTATGAGTCATAGTCTAGACTTTAGAGATATATTTTGCTAAAGACTTAGAGCCTGCTAGCGAGAAATTAGAGATGTTAGAGAGACTTTAGAGGAGGTTCCACAACACATTATCACAAATCTGGGGATATCGTGACAAACCTCCAGTACTAAACAACCACTCGAAAACTGCTACAAATGATATCCTCGTTATCGATTTAAAAGCCAGAAAAGTGGTCAGCTAGATTATTGGTTCAAAATAGGCACTAACAAAACATGTCTAATCAACCTTCATCTGAATCGTAAATTTAATGTTGGTTCCAGCTGTTTTTAGATTTGCGAAATTCCTACTTTGGAAGAAGTTATGTGCGAGTGAGCTCTCGATTGTAATCGCGTAAAATTTGTACCGTTTGCCACGCAGCCCCATTATATATAGGGTGGTTCAAAAAAAGACCTTGAAAGTTCAATAACTTTCTCCATTCTCACCCAAAATATTTGCTCAAAAAAGATTCTGAAAGCTTGAATATCTGATATTTTTTCTGCATCAACCTCATTGCCATATATCATATGTGGATTCCGCGATTATCGATTTTGTTAAACAACCCATTTTCGTCTTTTTTCACGTCTACTTGCCTGTTTCATCTGGTGTTTTCANAAAGAAGAGGAGCATGACCCTTATAGAACAGCCATTGCAAAATCTGGATCTCAATCCAACTGAACATCTCTGGGCGAAGTTGGGAAGGTGCTATATAAAGGCTTGAAACTCTTCTAGTTCTTTAAAATAAAATAAAATAGCCCACCACTACATTAGAAAGGTTTTCGTAGCTTCAGAAAAATGGAATCAGATTTCCAACAACATTCTGACAAGATTGGTGAATTCCATGCATCGTAGTAGGAAACTGTCATCTGTTCAGAGAAATTCGAATTGCATTTTGGACTTGAAAAACATTTTCGGTCTGCGTATAAATGAACTCTACTATTAAATTGCTTTAATTATGCCATACTGCACTGGAAACTCACTTCTGAATGCCCAGTAAAAAGAAGAAGTGGCATAAGTTGGCACCAAATGAGCTTCCAAACCAGAAAACGACTACAGCTGCTTATGTTTAATATGTTTATAATCGCAAAGGTGCTGGTTGCAAATTCAATCAAACTTGAGCTGCAACCGAGGACCCGCTTGTCCACTAACTTTCTAGCACCTTTACACCATAAATTACCTTTTTTTTCAACTGTTGCCATTAATTTACATTTTTGCTTAAAAACAACTTTATATTTTGTATGTCAATTTTACATACAATGGAAAATTTTGTTGAAGGTGCAACTCCGAATGGTTCATCTCCTAAAACAATTATCAATGAAGATGATCGATGTCCAGAGGGATACGGATGGACTGGGCATGTTTGCGAAGGTTAAACATAGTTTTCTTGATTGTATCAACTAAGTATTATCCAATATATTCCATATTGCTCAAGACACTTCGTATTTTTTTTAGATATTGATGAATGTTCCCTTCAAATCCACGAATGTGATTACAAGTGCGAAAATTCATTGGGTTCTTATGTATGTAGTTGCCCCGAAGGATATGAACTAAGCAATGACGTACAGTGTTTTGGTAGGAGAAATTAAATATCTCGCGAATTTTCTAGGCTATTACCCAGATGTTTATCTATGTTAACTCAACGTTTAAAAATCATAAAAGTTTCTTTCTAATGAATTCTTTATAAATTAATGGATTCCAGATATAAACGAATGTGACATCGTTAGCTGCGTTCCAGGCCAAATGTGCTTAAATATTCTTGGCGAATATGCATGTATACCTAATCCTTGTCCAGAAAATCATACACTCTCCGATAATAGGTATCGTACTAAAATTAAAAGTTTATTTTCTTTCTTTTTTTAAGAATTATCTCACTACATATTCAGTGTGCGCCAAAAGTTCTGATACAAAAGTCAAGTGTTGTTAAATTAGCATATATGGCATAGCAATTCGCTATGCTAATGAGTACGTGTTACTTTAAAGCGTTCTTGGAGCATGTTTGAAATTTCATTCACTTATCTCGTCTCTAAACTGTTATATGACGTCCAAAGCTCAATCATCCACCTGCATGAGCAAGGGGAGAAACTGGCTGTTATTGCTAAGAAGCTCGGTGTCACGAGAATGGATGTTCACTGAACTGTGAAACGATTCCAGGAGCTGAGCATAGTAGAGGACCGTCACGGCAGTGAAAGACCCAGGTCTGTGAACACTTGCCACTTTTGAAAAGTTATCAAGAACAGAGTTCTTCAAGATAACAAGAGATCGATGAGGAAGTTAGCTTCTGACCTCAATATTAAGCCAACATCAGTGAAGAAAATCGTCAAACGTGAACTGGAGTTCCACCCATATAAGATCCGTCGAGTTCATGTGTTGATGGAGAAAACGAAGGCCAATCGTTACGAGAAAGCAAAATAACTCCTTTCATCGTTCGGCAGGCCCGCGCCTCATATGTGCTTTTCACTATCCATCCAACCTACAATAGTCAAAATACTAGACAACTTGTTCAACGAATGTACCAAAGGAGAAGAGCATCCGATGGTAGCAGGAGTCGTGTTCCGTCATCTGTCATGGTTTGGGCCGAAATAACCGCGACCGGGAAGGCTGTTGGTATTCGTCGATAAAAATGTCAAAATAAATGAAAAATACTACCAAGACGGAATTCTTTTGAAGGTGGTGGTTCCCTGGGCCTTAAAACACTTCGGATCACAGAATTAGACATTTCAACAAGACTGGACATCGCTTATGGAGCCAAAACGACTTTGAAGGTGTGCCGGCAGTAGTTTCTAGACTTTAGGTGCAAGGAGATTTGGCCACCAAATTCATCTGATCTGAATCTGATGGACTTTGCAATTTGGTCACTATTGGAGAACAAGCTAAGTGAAACATCCTATAAAAATCTGGAGTCTTTTAAAGCAGCTTTAATCAAATGTTGGGACACAATTAGCCAGGACAAGCTGCGGCCCGCCGTGGGCAACTTCGAGAGGTATCTACAAGCTTGTTTGACCACAAAAGAAGGAATCTTTGAGTACATAATAGACTAAATTATTGCTTGTACCTTGTGTATATCCAGATAAATTTTCATGTCAGATACTGTTTTTATCACGAAATGATGTAACTTGACAACAGTATGAGAACTTTTAGCGCACTCTGATATAACGCATTTAATTTGTGAAAGGAATTTTCAGACATTGTATTCCTGAGTGTAATAATTGTGATGATCAGCCAATCCACATTCAACAAATTCCACTTTACAAGGGATATTATACAGGTTCACGTTAAGTTTTAGTAATTTTTAAGTTCTCTTTAATCTAAATATGGCATTTAATTTTCACCCAACTGAATTACTTTTTATCAGAACACTTTAATAGTAATAATGTAAAGTCATCCCTTTGTATTCCAGATGAAGGTATTGGAAAAGTATTTGCTCATGACAAATCAGGCAGTATTCTGAGAGATACAATTTTCGCTATTTCGGAGACTGAAGAAGGATTGAAACTAGGTGAGACTTTGAAATTCTACGTTATATATTTAATGAATTCTATATTTCTATCTATGATAACTACTAGTGATACATTTAATCGTGAAAATGTTGTTTTCTAAGTATTGCATAGAAAATATCAAAAAATAAAATACATCATTGTAACTAATTTTGTAAAATATAGCTAATTCTTTCCGAAATATCAAGTTCGACTGGAAATGAACATTTAGCCTAAAGGCTGCAGAATAGGGTCCTAAAATAAAAATTGCGCAATTTTCTAAAAATCTACACACAATATCTTTAAACAAAGCCATATATTTTGCCTACATGGATTGCTTATTTTATCGATCATAATGTAGGACGTACACGCGCTGGTCCTTTTACAATCAGTTCACGCCATGGTGAAGCAGTAGTACAGACAACCAATCGTCAACTACGTCCTGGATCGATCCACCACTTGAGAGTTCGTGCCCATTCACAGGTACAACAACATCGGCATTAATCTATCTACTTAACTGCATTTTTTCATAAATTCCAATCTCATTTTTAGGCAAGCCACCATCCTGACTCGCACTTTCTCCTAATAATTTCTGTTGGAAAGTACCCATTTTAATCGAACTCTATTAATATCAAACTGTTGGCTTAATAAATTATAATATTTTCTTTGTTTTACAAATAAATAGTTCGTTTATACTTAGATCTAAAGGTAACACTCAATAAACACAAAATAACACTACCATAAGGAAAAAAATTGGGCGAGGTAATTTATTGGCTTTCTGAAGTCAAACGCTTCTTTAATATTCTCTGTTAATGAAAAAGGAGTGCGGGCTTACATAGGATCAGTGAAAGTAACGAAGATAAAATTATCAGATTATTATTAGTCCACAATCATATTTTATATAAGGAACAACCAGTATTCAATTAAAATACAATGGTCATCATTGCATAAAAAAGGCTTTGAGCATGGACGAAACCGTAAGTGCAAATACTTATGTCACTTTCTAGACGTTTAAAGTCACTCTTTAAATGTATAATACGTAGATAATAAATGCGCTCATAAATTTTCCTAGTCCAGTTCAATGTATGAATAACCAGCTATAATTTAAATTTCTAAAATTCTAAAGCTATTTGAAAATACTTCCAGTATCCAACAGAAATAAACGTAATAGTACTGTATTTTTTCTTGAGCATGCATATACAGGGTGGTTCGAAAAAAAAGACCGATCTTCAGAGTTCAATAACTTTCTCCATTCTCACCCAAAATATTTGCTCAAAAAAGATNATGTGGATTCCGCGATTATCGATTTTGTTAAACAACCCATTTTCGTCTTTTTTCACGTCTACTTGCCTGTTTCATCTGGTGTTTTCACTACTCTAATAATTGGAAATGGTGTTTAATATGTCCCATTAAAAAATATACGATATTTATTGTTACAAGTTCAAATTTTGTTGTGTTGAAATTATATATGACTTCCTTTCGCGGCAGCATCCATCTGGATTCTTCCTTTGAATTCAGTGCACCAGATTTGGCACAGTTCCGGAGTCAGTTCATTTCAAACTTCAGTGGTTCTTTGCTTGAGTTCATCAGTAGAAGCAAACGCACCTTTAGACTCAAGCCATGCCCATAACTGTAATCACACGGATTCAAATCAGGTGAATTTTAAGGCACTGAGTTGGTATCGATTGCCTTCTTGCGTCCTTTTCCAAAAACAACGACATTTCTGCGGTTATAAGGAGCGAATAAGTAGAAGTTCTTCTCGTCAGAAAATACAATACTCTTCAAACGGCCATGAGTCAGCCACATTGTCTAATTGATTGATGTGTACCAGGTGTATCCGAATCACTGATGATGCGCTTCGAGACAACTTCAACATTGGCAGATGTTCTCACTGATTTAGGGCGCCCACTACCTTGTTTCCTCAGTAAATTACTGTATTTTTCCTAGAAGATTAAGACAGTAATAACTACTAATTTATCAGAATTACTGACATTAAAAACTACTCACTTTTAAGCGCTTGATAGTTCGTGTAACAGATTGTGCCGTCAATTCCGATGTTTTTGTAGACGACAAATTGCAGGAGCACCAAATCCGTGAATAATGTGATAATTCTTAATAGTAGCTAGATCTTCTATGGAAAAAACTATCCCCAATTATTAGAGTAGTGAAAACACCAGATGAAACAGGCAAGTAGACGCGAAAAAAGACGAAAATGGGTTGTTTAACAAAATCGATAATCGCGGAATCCACATGTGATATATGGCAATGAGGTTTATGCAGAAAAAATATCAGATATTCAAGCTCTCAGGATCTTTTTTGAGCAAATATTTTGGTTGAGCATGAAGAAAGTTATCGAACTTTCAAGATCGGGCTTTTTTTCCGAACCACCCTCTATATACATACATTTTTTGCTCCCGCACTAAGTGGTTGCGTCCTCTTCGTGGTCTTTTAATTTGTGTATTTGGTTTGTTGAATTTTATTATTTTGATTACTCTCGGGTTTTCCTGTAATCCACTTATTGCTTTTCCTTCACTCTCTTGGTTATTATTCGTTGTCGTTATTCAACTTGGTGTATCGAGTTTTTGATACTCTCTCTCTCTCTCTCTCTCTCTCTCTCTCTCTCTCTCTCTCTCTCTCTCTCTCGTTCTTGTTTTTGTTTCATACTTTTTAGTTTCTATTTTCTTTATTCTTCTTATTTGCTTGTTAATTTTGATAGTGTCAATGTTTTTCTCGCAAGGCTTAGAATTCTGTCTTTTATTGTGCTCGTTTCCTGAGGTGTAGCGAGAGTAGTACTTGAATCTAAGGTGTACGGACACAAGATGGAGCAATAAACGAGTTTATTTACAAAATATGTAGAATATATATATATATAACGGATAATAAGCTACATTCAATAAGTAACCCGCTCCAACGGGATTATGGTCTTCTATATAAGTCTTTTAGCTCCGCCTATTGAAGCAGGTGTTATTTATATGACTATTTCTTAAATAACTCGTAATACTTTCCTCTTATTGGTATCTTTACGTGCTTCGCTTGCTGCTTTCTTTCGTTTTTTCGATTTCATCATAATGAACTGTGGCTACGTCATCAGTCCTCATCAGTTTACCCTTTTCGATCAGTACTTATTTCAATTCTCTATTGACTTTTTACTCGATACCTGGGCATACTTCTTGCGCCCTTCAATTTCGCTTATTAGTATGGTGCTGCCTCAAGCCAAGGAACGTGGTTCTCTTCCTCTCCCCTCCAATGATTACCCCCCTTTATGCCTCGAAAACTTCTTTAACGTCTTTACCTCAAAGCAAGCGGAGATTAGTGAGCATTTCGCGTCTTCCCTTAGTCTCCTTAGTTCCACACTCATTAATACGTCAAATAACATTAAAGATACAGTTAACGAAATTAAAGATGTTGTAGCCAAGCAATCCTTCAACTACAAACACGCATTGAAAAACTAGAAAAAAGCAGTCTTGTTTCTGCATTTCCTTCCACACTTTATAGTACCACTGTGCAGGATAGATTAGATGAAACTCTAACTAATGAAAAGTCCAAGTGCATCATTTGGATCGGTATTGACGAAAAAGCGCTGAACCTGCTACCGAACATTTTGACCACTATGTCTTACGCGAAGTTATTATTTTATCCGCCGACACCGATCTAATCTCTTTGCTCAACGCTGGAGCCTTAGTCCTTCGTAGGCTACCTAACACCCGTCCCAACAGTTCAGCCAGACCGCGAATTATTTGTATCCATCTCCCGTCCCAGGCTCTTAGAGATAGACTGCTTTTCCATATGAGATCTGGACGCCAGTCATTAACCTATAAGATGGTTCATTCGTAAGGTAGAAGAGATTACAAACAATAAAAGCTTGAGAGAGATAGAGATTTACGCAAAGAAGCTGGTAATCGTAACGCTAAGGAAGACTACCTCGCCTGGGTAGTAAGAGATCTTTCCTTATTTAAGTTACGCAATCCTAGGAATATACCTGATAAGTCATTAACGAATTCTTCTAATTCTACTTCTCTTCCTAGTAAAGTTACACATACCTCTTGTATTAGAGCTTTCACAGCCATACCAACATCCACAACTACGTCCGTTACTAAACCCTCTGGTTCCTCTTCATACAATCCCACTCATTATGTAGTCAAGAAAAAACGCGTCTAAACTGGATTTAGTTTTCCAATCGGTTCCATGTAGTGATCCGACTCGTACTGCCCCTACTAGAGTTAATACCAAACCCACATTTGATTTTTCAAATGTAGTAAATAACTCCTCCCAACCGCGTATTTCTCAGCTTGGTCAGAACTCTCAAAATAATAATGTCGATGCAATTACGGATGAAGTCAACACTTACTTGTAGATAGAGCCCGCCCGGTGGTCCCACTTCTTCTTCGCTGAGAATTTGGTTCCATTTCTTATTGCGTCACATCGTTCGGGTATTATCGATCGTCTCTTCTACTCAACTATTTTCTAGGTCACCAATATTGTGTCATTTATTTTGATTATGGCTCCTTCTCCTAGTAGAAAAAGAGCGTCTGATTGTGGTATACCAGATTTGTCAATTCAGTTATAAAGAGGAACCACTATACAAAAAGAGTAAATGGGGTGGAAATTAGAGCAAACGGACAAAGAATGACCATTATCAGACAACACAATTCACAATAAAGAATATAATAATAATCAGAATTAACAAAATGATGACAAGAAGTAGAGAAGAAGACCAGGAAAGCGACCTAACAGCTTAATGCGGGCGCAGAAGTAAAAAGTCTATATTCTAATTTAGCAACACTTAAATTTTGCAGCAGAACTTTTAGCGCACACCGTATGCTAATGTTCGTTTTATTTATTATTTCTACCTTTTCCACTCACTAGATAAAGGTTTAACTCCAATTTCATCTCTTCGAGCGGAGTGATTTCACTCAAAGGCCTAGCAAGTGAAGAGGAAAGTGACACCTTATTCTATTCAAATAATCTGCTCAAACGGAAGTGTAGTTGAGTAATAAGAGAACTGTAAACACAATTTGAGCTTGGAAATATTTATCTTTTCACNTGTGATAATTCTTAATAGTAGCTAGATCTTCTATGGAAAAAACTATCCCCAATTATTAGAGTAGTGAAAACACCAGATGAAACAGGCGAGTAGACGTGAAAAAACACGAAAATGAGTAGTTTCACAAAATCGATAATCGCGAAATCCACATATGGTATATTATAGTGGATTCTCCACTATCCAAAACCTCTGTTGTAGGTTCTTAGTGTTAATCATAGTTATTCTATTATATTTTCTAGACTATCTGATACTGAGTATTTGGCAAGTTACAAAAACCGATCTGTCAGATCCCAATTTTTATCAAAATGTTTTATTGTACAATTGCAAAAATGTTGCACTCTTAGAAAAGAGATACGGTTTGTTATTATGATTCTATTCAAACTAATTTAAATAAAACAAATTATCCAACTGTAGGAACGTCTGGAGAAGCCGTATATAAGCCAGCAAATCTTCACTCGTGGCAATACGAGGCCACAGCATCTCCCTCACGAACTCACCTCACTTTTATACTTCTTACTTATTGTCTATGGTAGATTAATTGTAACATGGTCGTGTAATATTGTATTTGCCTAAATTTGATACCGCCCATATATTTTTTTAAACTTATACTTTATTCTTAATAAAGGTTTAATTACCCAAGTTTGAGGTAATAACCGTTGCAACTAAGAAGTGAACTCTCGGCAGATACAATAAGACCTGCATGGCAGGAAAGACAATAGAACAACACACGACTAGATACAAGAGAGCGCCATTTCTTATATATATGCTAATGAGGTTGATGCAGGCAAAATTTCAGATATTCAAACTTTCAGAATCATTTTTTAAAACAATTTCGGTTGATAATGAAGAAAGTTACTAAACTTTCAAAATCGGTTTTTTTTAACCATCCTGTATGTCCTGTGACACATAAAAACTTGCTCTCTGAAAACTACCACAAGATAAGACGAGTCACTGAATTTAACTCTACCAAATCCAAACTATAATAGTTTTGTGCCTGTGGGGTTGTTTTTCTTTTCTGTCATGCGGGTCTTTGTAATAGGCTGGTCTGTTAGCGATTTGTTATAGGAACGTCAAACTTGGGCGCTACAAAATATAAGATTTCCTCTTTTAAAGTTCCCGATCGAGAAGTACCTCTCTTTCTCCGGTAAACCATATGTTTATCACAATAATTCTGAACTCAAACAGGTATCATGGTGTAAAATTATATAAATTTTAATAAAAGTTTTAAATGTTAAATGATCTATTATTTCCGAACGGTTGAAAAAGAGTATAAGACAATAAAGTAGGTATAATAAAAAAACATTTCTCCAATAGAAAATTTTTTGATAATTTTCCACATCATGCATATCCAAAGAAAGATTTAATTGATTTTGACTTTAATTCCATCTCTTATAGGCGGCCTATTATAACCGAACGCGCTGTATAGGGTCCAGGATTTGAAGTTTTATAGAATGATTTCTGACTTTTTGTTAATACTAGTCTTTTTAGAAATTAGCCTACTCAACGAATATCTGCCAAGATTATCCGAATCACTGATGATGTGTTTCAAGATCATTTTTAGTACAACTAAACCATGTATATAGAAAAAATCTGTCATTGGTTATTAAACCACAAAAACTCTCACGAAATCAATAATTGAGAATCCACATGTGACATATGCTAATGAGGTCAATACGGTCGAAAAGCTAGATTTCCGAGCTTTTGTAAGCACATTTGAATGGCAATTCTTGTCAAGTTTGAAGAATGTTATAATATTTTTTAAATATGTCCGTTTTTGTCTACCCTGGACATTTCTTTCTAGACGTTTACTTGGCCGTGTATAACATACAAAAATGTATCAATATTATAAAAAATATAAATAAATAATAATAGCTTAGTTATAATTGCAGTTTTTGTCTTACCTTCTTTCAGAATCAGTGATTGAAAACAGTCTGCTACTCCATGAACAAACAGAATTCCTGCGTAATGAGTTTCACGAGAAGTAAATATAGGATGGACACTGGGTTCATTATGGATAGCTGGAAGCGTTAATTTTAATTTATAAATTGTAGGAATTTGCTAAAGGTTCTTCTATAAGAGACAGATTTTTCAATGACTGTCATATAATATTTTAACAGAAAGTTAAGCAGCTTACTGTCGAGTGCCTAAACTATTTAATAGCACTAGAAGAGATATGATTTGAGATTAAGCTGAATTTCAATGATAGCAGAATAAACGCTAATTAGTTGATGTTAAGATACAAACGGTACCTCGCTACTCGAGTTTCTTCATACTGTTATGACATAAGCTAATTTCATTGTCTCCTATTTTTAACTACTATTGTGTAAATAGTCAAACAAAAAACTCACTTGGTCTATTACCTAACACTTATAAACCTAATGATAAAGTCTTACAGTGATTAAATTAATTTATTAAATAATAAGAGAGATAAATCACGAATTCCTGCTAAGTTAAGGGAGAGTAATGATAATATTAAAGTAGTGCAGGTAAAGCATAGTAAAGTAGTAGTAAATCTGCTTACCATTTGTGCTTTCCACTCCTTGAGATATAGTATGTATAAGCATGTTATTTGTACTCGAGTACGAGCCACGCTCCGTCGTTCGGTGAAAGACTATTGCAATTCGTTTCACGATAGCTAAAATCAACGCAATCGCCGTCACTCCACTAGATATTGATATGACCAAACTATGGACCTGCTGGTAATCTCTCTGAAAGGTTCCATTCCATTCTTCTTTGGTTTAATAACATCACTTCTCTCATAAGTAAATTTCAGCATTTATAAATAGTTACCTCCGAAATGTCTTGGAAAAATTCTAGCTCAACATGAGTATTTTAATTTTTTTGGAAGATATAGCAGGTGAATTTCCCTTAACTATAGGATTTTCTAAGAAGAATAAAATGAGGTATACACTACAGAACAGTTCAAACTAGCTTAAAATTCTATTATTATGGAATGGAACTAATTGTTTCCCTGCCTTACTGGATATTGTGCTTTATGCAAACAGTATGCAAAAGTTTTTGCTACTTTTCCAAACTTTCAGTTTACTCTAAGCCTATATAAAATACAATTCAATCACCAAAATATTATGTCTCGCTTTCTATGACCTTCTGCTCTCTCTCAGATAAATTTTGGATTTCTTCACGAAAGAGCGACATTGGCTTGGAGGAATTGCTCGATTCAATTTTCTATCTCAGGCATATCTCGAAAACGCTGTCCTGCTAAACGGTTCTGTATCGATCGGAATAAATGGTAATCCGAAGGCGTCAAGTCAGGGAAATAAGCCGAATGCAAGAGAACTACCCAGCCCAAGTTCAAAATGCTCTGCTGAGTACTCAAAGCAGCATGCGGCTTAGCGTTGTCGGGCAACAAAATGACTTTGTCCATTAAATTGTCTTTTCTGTTCTATTAGGTCGGCCGAATTAGTCAGTTGATGACGGTAGTGTTCGGCAGTAACTGTTCCACCCGGTTGGAGGAACTCGTAAAATAGCACACCCTTCGTGTCCCACCAGATGCAGAGAAGAACTTTGTTGGCGTGGCTTTGCCGTTAAAGTTGATGGCTAAGCGGAATATTTGCGCTTAGGATTGTCGTATCTGATCTATCTTTCGTCACCAATAACAATTTCCCACAGAAGTTCTTCTTACGTTGCTTAGAAATAACGAGACCATGTGTTGAAACGATAGTCAATACTGTTTTCGGAGGGGTCATGCGGTACCGACTTTGCCAACTTCAGAAATTTTCTCATCTCCTGCAATCATCTCGAAATTGTTGCTTGACCAACTCCCAGCGTTTCCCGAGATACTTTTATGTTTGCGACGAATTTTCATCCAGCAATAATTTCAAAAAATCAGTCTTCGACGTTCATGGCGTTCCAGAGCGTTGTCAGTCACCGATTTCAAAATCACTGGCTTTAAGAAGTCGGAACCAATATCTGCAAGTGCTGTGGGAAATAACATCTTCACCAAGAATAGAACGGATGGATTCACATTCTTCAGCAGCGCCGTTTTCCTGTTGAACCTCACAGAGAATGCAGTGGTGAACATGCAGATTCTGGTGGCTCATCGTGTTCGCCACTATTTTGTGAGGTTTTGTTTATAATTAAATCGTGATACGTAACTTTTGGGAGTCTACGAGGCTAACACTAGAAATATGTCAAAAGGCGTGAAATTATTTGCTTTGAAATAGTTGTACCAGATAAATTAAAAAAAGGGCCAAAATTATAGTGCATTATTATTGTTTTTCTTTTCATCCTATATATTACGTAAATTCGTTTAATATTATTCTAAAAGAGCTCTCTTCGTCAATTGTAATGGGCTTAATAATCTTTTTTATATAATAAATTATCTTCCAGGATGAGGTTTTGTTTATTTGTTTGTTTTTATTTAATCTAACTTATTTTTCCATTTTCACAAACGTTAATTACATGCCAATTTCTTAAAATTAACTCATTTAGTATTTATTCCCAAGGCTGTCATTTTTATAGCCAATTGTAACGTATTGCAAACTTACATTTCTTAAATTATGCGACTTTATAGTTTATTCCGTTGTTTGCCTATGGGATCATTTTATCAAAATTAAGATTCATTCAACTTATGGTATCTAAACCAGTTACAGTGTAAAAAATAAATGTTTATACCGACTTTCAATAACTTATTTCTCCATTCTATGTAGTTTCCGTTATAAAATATGGAAGGTCCATCAGTGAGAAACGCTCCCACAAATAGAGCGGGAAATATAAATTGAACACTGCATGCAAATATGGCCACTTTATAACTCCAGACCTGAAACGATCACTCCTATGGCATTAAACAGTGAATTTTGTGTCACATATTTCCCTCCAGATTTATTTTAGTTAGCAATGGCATTGCTTTAGAGCAAATATTTTAAGCTTCTAAAATAAAACTATATACAAAGTAGAACGATAAACAAGTATTACCTGATCATAAAAGCTGACTTTAAATGTAAGTGCAACTATCTTCGAAAATGATATCACTACATATGAGAAGTGTTGTGCAGTGAAGAGGTAGACACCAAGAGCCCAAACTAAGGTTGGTGAAAATAATTCATAACCAGCTCTAAAATTGTAATTATTTGTCTCTTTCTAGGCATCAAAACTATTTCTGCCCTTTTTAATACAATTGTTAAAGTATGCCATTTTGATATCGCTATTAAACACAGTTGGAAGAAACATTTTATAACAACTCTTAAATTAATAGCCAAAATTAAATATTTCTCACAGCACATTTTGAGTCTTGTCACTTTATTCTACTAGTCTCAAATGACCTTTATTTCAAGCAATAATTTATACAGCTAATATTTTATAGTTCGCAATTAGTTGTTGGTTCCTGGGTAGGTAATAAGCTTCCTAAAATTACGAAACACCATGTCAGCGGGTATAACGGTACGTGTCGCATTACGGAATTGTTCCAGATAATGCAGAAGATATTTAGATGTTGTGTAGGCAGTTATCTTGCTGCTCATTTGGCCAAATGACAATCATAAGCGTACCGTAATCTTAACTATATACAGCGTTCAACAAACTCATGAAATTTTCTGCATAATTAAATCAGTATTTGTGCTCTATTTCTCAATATAGAGCTCTTGTATTCTCACCCAATGGTATCGAGAGGATTTGTAACAAAAGTGATGATGAACAATATTACAGCTGAATTTAAAAAGCACAGCGACCAAACATGATATATGAAATAACAATAATTGTCACTGAAAGCATGTTATATTAAAAAAAGCATATTTAGAATATATATAAATAACCTTTAATACAATAGAATGATAAATTAAAATAAACAACTCAGTTGTAACTTTGTAAAAGATGGGTAAATGGAGAGTATCAGATTGAAATTGGATATGCTACTTCGTGTATTTTGCTAATGCATAAATAGGTTGAAAATATTTTAAATATGTTTAAATTATATCAATATGTTTAAAACGCTTTGTTTACTAAACTTCGTTACGTTTAAGTCTTACATCTATACTTTCAAATTGAGGTCGATAACATTTTGAGGTTTCATATTTATAAAAAATTCCATAGACTAAATTGCTAGTTTTTGCTTTATTTTCATAATATCTTAAATACAATTCATGGCAGGTTGATAAATGCGAGCAGAAGAAACTGGACATTAACCTGTCTAAAGCTTGAGGTGGCGAACCTCTGTTTCTTTAGTGGCTACCATTTTCGTACCACAGCCACATCTCGAAAGCGCGATGAATAAGCCGTCTGCGGAAGACTTCGCAGCCCTTCAAAGTGACTCGTTGACTACTAAGAATGGCCTACGATCTGGTGCTGTAGTCTTTGTATTACTGGAGGCTGAAAAGACAAGATAGGATAGCCGGTTTAATCAGTCTACCGTCAGCATCTAAAGTCATCATAGGCAAAACCGGTTGTAGGCAAAGATTTCTCACAAAATGTTCTTTTCACGTAGCCTGACAAACAATGAAATACGGTGAGACGACAGAAAATACTGCTTTCGGAACTTCCAAATGTTTTCTATCTCATACAATCGTCTCTAGATCGTTCCGTGATTAATTCTCAGCATTTCATCTGTAACTAATTTTCATTCAACAATGCCTTGATTCTTCAGTGTTCAGTCGGTCACTGACATCAATACCACCAGGCAGTGAAGCCAATATTTGCAAGTATTATGGGCCACAACATCTTCACCAGTAACAGGAAATTAATTTGCATAGTTTAACAGCGTCTTCCTTTGCTGAATATACAGCTTCTGGTGGCTCGTCGTATTCGCTACTGTTTTGTGTTTTTACCATATAAATGGTGAGTTTTGCGTTTTTATAAACTACAATAGCAATACCACTGAAACATAAAAAGGTAGAAATTTGTATTCTCAGAATGCTGAAAAAGAAAGGCCAAAACTTTTGCGAACATCCAATATTGTGTAGATCCTAAATAGTCCCATACTTAAATCAGAGTAAAATAAATGTCGAAGTCATTGTTAGATCTCGCACCTGCGTTTTATTCTTTATACTACTTTTTATTTTCTAATTTAACCATCTATCATTATGCTATTTATGGTTTCCATTTATATATTTCATATATTTTTAATGTTATTTCTAAATAAGTACTTTACTAAACGTCGTGTTAAGGAAATGAAATTTTATGTCTTCAATTTAACTTGACAAAGAATTATGTTTTCAAAAAACGTTT
Source organism: Heterorhabditis indica (assembly GCA_020740425.3). NCBI lineage: Eukaryota > Metazoa > Nematoda > Chromadorea > Rhabditida > Heterorhabditidae > Heterorhabditis > Heterorhabditis indica. The sequence continues at coordinate 278,304 of JAJAVP010000150.1, read as the reverse complement.
TTAATCCTTTGCCTTTCTGATAATTAGCAAGTTATTGACTGGAATGGTCTATTACACAAGCTATCAACAATATGACACTGAGTGGTTCTTGATAATAGTGGATAATAAAGTCCCAATAAAATAATGGTTGCCACCGTTTCGATTTCACTTCTACTAACCGGACAATAATGTAGGAGGAAAACGAGTCTGAGCATCAGGTCGGTAAGAACAAGCACAAGCTTTATAGAACATCATCAATAATTCATACATAATTGCTTTCAGCTAATGTGAAAAATATCATTATTGCTGTGTTAGTGCTAGATCAAAGAAAAGATTTATACGGCTAAAACAAAGAAACTAAGATTTTTATAAAGATAGGCCACGAATATATAGTGGCACCGCTGATTAAATGGGTAATTCTACATTGAAATACAAAAGCGAAAAGAACTTGTTTTGTAGTAGATAAATCGACAAAAAATAACTAGGGAATATAACAAAAGAAGTCTACTTGAAAATTATCGTAATCATCGAGCACAAATACTTACTGTCTTCGCTTATATTTAGTGGAAGGTCCATTAAATGATTATGTCACTTATTCCCAATAATGATTTTCACTGAGATATTTAATAATAAATATGGTTTTGTAAACATGACCAATATGACAGGGACAGAATTCCTTCGTCATGTTTTTCAAAACATGCGAATATCTTCTTAGAAATCACCTTTAAAAAGTTGTTTGTATTGCATATGAAGTTATTACTGACATAGTAATTTTTCAAGTGAGAACTAGGTCAGAAAGTGTTAAGCAACGACTTGTTCATGTAATCGAATTGCTTGAGGCTAGAATTTTTTGAGATCGTAAACCAAGTAACATCAATGTTGGTAAATTCTTCGAAAGAATGAAAAGTAAGACTGATTAATTATTTGTCGATAAAACCTTGGATATATAAAGTTTTAAATAATTGCATATAAAATTGTCTTAGAAGGAGAAATATTAAATTATCACAAAACATTTCTGTATGAAATACAATTACTAGTCGCCCTTCACTACGAAATACCGTTCTTAATCATGGACTTTAAATGAATAAGTTGTTAATGATCTTTGTCTGAATTATCCTTAACTATATTAAATCAGTAGTAAACTGCTAAATGAAACTACAGAAAAAGGAATTGTGTTAATAGTGGAATCATGGTACTTACTAATTAATAAAAATTATGTGAAATTAAAAGCATGGCAGTACCAATGAAACATAAGTATAGAAAACAAATCAAGAAAATAGAGAATATATATGGAAATGAAATATATTATCGGCGATAAAATAGTGGAATATTAAAAATTGACTCATACTTTAAGTGCAAGGTAATTTGAGGGACCTTTAAAGTTAATGCAAAATATAATTTAATAAATGGAACGCTGAATTTGAAAATAATAAAGAACGAATGCTTATTATATAGAAGCTGTATTTATAAAATAGCATACAAATAACATTTACGATTCCAAACCTGCCGTTAAATTTTGATCCCTATCCTAATTCAAGATATGGCTCCTAGTTCGGTTTGATGCACTCGCATGAGTCATCGTGTCACTGCAGCTATGGGCAAAATATCTACAAACGTGCAAGTTCTTTTGAAACACATCTTTCAATCAAGCAAACCTAGCACTCAACAATAGATAGGACACAAAAAAGTATCTAAAAAAAGAGAAATACTGCAAAGATCCATTAGTAATTCTGCAAATTTTCGTTCACTTGTCAACGCAGATAATAAGTACAGCAGTTCACCAAAATCTGATTAATAGGGAACTGACTAGCGGTTGTGTGGCGACTATTTCATTTTATGCTGAAGACATTTCCACCTGTGGATTTCTAGGAAGCACAAAAGCGAGCTTGTTCTTTGGTAGGGAACATAAGAAGGTCGATGCGGACAGATTCATGTAAAAACATGTCTTTTCCATAAGTCTAATGAAAATTTCAGAGACGACTTCTAATAGAAGGGTATCCATACATTTTGTCGAGCTTATAATAGAGATCAGCTCAATCTGCTAGATCAACATCTTTGATTAGCTTCTTTTTGACTGTTTCCAACAAGATTCATTTTAATGCAAACTTTTGTCATAGTTCACACACTCAAGAAAGCCGTAAAATACGTCACCGAATAGTCCTTTATATTCTTGCTCAGTGGTCTTTAAAATACATTTCATTCGAATTCAAGTTAAAACATATTAATAATAACGTGTTTGCACCGATGTTTTTATTAATTGCAATTTTTTCAATCATAGATTAGCGTGAAAATACTTCTAGCACCTCGTCCAGGCTCAGTGACATATCCCACAAAGCACGTCACCAACTTAGATCAATCGATATTGGGAAGCATCTNTCTCAGATTGGTGGTGCAGTTCGTGAATCACGTCAAAAACTGACCTGGACGGGGAGGTCTTGAGAATGTGACCGCCAATGTAGATGCTAATGGATTTAATATGTCCGAAAATTTAGATAAATAAATATTCGTAACCATATTTTTTTGTTAAGTTTTGGTTAGGCAAAATATTCCAGAGATGTTTTGTTTATCCACTTTATTTATTTTGCTTTATTTTATTCATTCAATATTTTAACACTTTAAATTTTAGATAACATCTCCAAAAAAAAGATATTATATTGCGTTAAAAAACTCTGAAAACGTGAGAAAACATTATCGATGCTAGATCCAAATCTGCGAGTTGAACAACGTACGCGCTTTTTATAGGCTTATCAAGGTAATTGTTGAGACCAGCAAGGTCACAGTTTGAAATTTTTAACATTTATTTTTGGCTTATTAGATCTTCCTTGTTTCATACACCTGTATCTGATGTTTCTTGCTCTTTTTTTCGCTTGGCTATTTCAGTGATGGTTAGCCTAAGCCATTTCATACATAGTAATATTAAGTTGCTAAATCTATGCCATCTAACTTTGGTTAAATCGCCTACGTTAATTTGTAAACTTTATTTTGATAAAGAACATCCTATCGTTATTAGGGATAATGGAAAAAAAATCAAGGAACAAACATTTTAAAGGACCTAGTAGTGTTTATAATATTGATAATATTGCACTTAAATAGTTTAAATTTTGCATCTTTTTAAAACAAATATACTTGCTATCCGAATTATGTGAATTGTAACCTTATTTAAAATATCTCCTTTCCGGTAAGTGATACAAGAAGTGAAATATATCAAATTACTGCTTGCAGTTTCACTTAAGCTCTAAGATTCCATTTTAAGAAGTGAGAGAGAAGAATATTTTAAACATCCGGCACTCAAAAGTAATTTATAATTTTGAAAGATCTGGGACTTTATTTATTTAAGAATTTGTATTTTATAAATAATAGCCTTAATAGTTCCACATAAATCTATACTTGATTCCAAAAAAAAGCCAAGATGAAAAGTTTACTTACCAATTTGCTTTCCTTGATATGAAATAAACGAAATATATATTTATTAATAGTGAAAGAAGTTCTAGGATAATGTAGTGTAAAAAGAACATGTCTTTCACAAAGTGGTGATATAAGCACCAATCTTGAAAAATACAAGCATACGTTGAATATGAAAAGATGATTCATTAACTATTTCAGGGGAACACGTACTCAAGAGTAAATTATCTTTTTATGGCTTATTACTTGCTTAGAGTTCATGTATTGCTTCTTTTATGTGACTGAAATATCTATGCAAACGTCTAAACTAAGCGGATTATTGCAAATAACTATCTCAAAATATATCAGCAAACCCTAAATATCTTGCACAACATAGGAGGAATTTTTTTCTCTGGCCATAAAACGTTAAATAGAAAAATAAGGAAAGATTTATGCCGAAATAAAGGATACTTTTGCGATCAATAGCATTTCACCTAACGTGAAAACTAGCCATATTACTAAGTCCATAAATATCTGGCTCTCGTTGCTATGATACTAAAAATTCTCTCATTAAAAGAGGTTATACAGTAGTGGTTAATTTGACGTGATTTCTAAGTCAAAAGGATACAAGCAAAATTTTATCTAATCTTATACATAACTCTTTCCTTACTAATAATATCTCTCAAATATAATATCTATTCTGCTGCTCTGATCACTGAATAGAGTAGTCTTTAGTTTTTCGATAAAAAAGCTCTATGATATCTCGACTCGAATGCTGTTCAGCAGATAGCAGGGATCCTCATAGAACGAGCAGTGTGGGCACTGCAAACTCCAGATATACACGATGGCATAAACATAGATGACATATGAGGCGATAAACAACGGTGACCTACGAATGATCAGAATGTGAATTGTGTCTAGAGTACCCATAAATCCCTCGTAGTTTGAAGAAAAGCGAAATGGTTGGTATAACAGTGCATGCATCCACTAATCTTTCCAACCTCGAGTTCATTTGATATGGAAGTAATTACTTATGCACTTTCCTTTAGTCCAGCAATCTTCGGGGATATTTTAGAAAATACTAATATTTTACTATGAGAATTCGTTGTAAAATTTTATGTCTATTACGAAATAGTTCTCAAATATTTCACGATAACATGATTTTCTTTGTATTATTCATTTGTTCTATCTGATCAACTAAATCTTTGTAATATATTTGTAATTACTATTGCCACTGTAGCACAATAATTGATACATTTTTATTAATATCTTATAAGGAGCTGCAATTCTAGAAATGAATGCTCCTAAAAGTGTTAATACATGTGATTTATATATGCGAAGCAAATGTTTAATCTTAGACGTGGATTTTCAGATTTTTCATTAAATAAATAGAGGTTTTAGAATATATATTTAATCGTTAACATTTAAACCGTCTAAATTCGAAGAAATTCTGCAATACTTTTGCTTTCATGGCTGTCTAAATTCGGCGGCTATTTATCACCTTTTTGTCTTTGGTTCCTGAAACAGGCAACTATTTGGCACCCAAGTCATCTAAATGGCGCACTTGTCACCGAAAAACTCGCAACAGAATAACTTTAGTAGAGATTCTTCTATCGATTTCTATATACCTTACGAACAGCAACTCGGAACTATTCGTATGTTTCCGAAAATCAAAAATTAATGCATAATTTATATTTAATATTCTAGATAACATTGAATTTTGTGATGGTACTTATACATTGAGCCTTATTCTCTCTTTCAGTTCTATTCAGAAAAAACACGGCCAAGCAGTTCAGAATTTTATGTTATAAAATGGTATAATTACAAACATAACTAATACCAAAGATTATTAAGCCTAAAATTGTAGGCTAGATTTTGATTTGCAATTAAAATCCTTAAATTTTCAATAAATAAAGTGTTAAGCGATTTAATTGGCTTAGTGAGCCTAGAAATCACCTTGAATTGATAATATAAATTTAATTCCGCTTTACTTAAAATCAGGTCCACCATAGTTGTGAATAGCGAGCATGAGCTGTGTAAAGTAGCCACGATGACATGCAGAGAATAAGGCATATTCGTTTTATTAATACGCTTAGGATGAAGGAGAGACATGTGGCTGGGTAATTGTGGTGGACAGATACATGCATGCATAAGCAATGGCAATGGATGGTGTTAGGAGACGAAATCATAAAACGAGAGGTGAAAGCCAAGGAAATGTCAAACACAATCCTCTAATCAGATTCACTCGTGTTGTGTGTCATGTGCTCATTGAATTTACGCATATAAATAGAGGAATTCGCTCATTCCTGCTTGCTCCGCTGCATTCTTAGCTGATATGGGTAGTTCTTTGTCGCTTAATTGGTCTATTATATATTATGCTTTCTTTTTTCCTGAAATTTCCTATGTCCAATAATCTCATGTATTTATGATTCTTTTAAAAATTGTATATATCTTATTATCACCATACTTAAATCAACTATATTTGCAGGCGAGAAATTAGAATATACATCCTCATATATCTGATACTATGAGATCTTCCTATTTATTGGCTATCTTCTATCTTTTTTCCTACATTATGTTTGTATAATAGAATATTTCCGTTTGGTTTATAGATTCATCTCATTCATCCCATTCACCATGTGCCATATGTTGGGCGTTAGTGTTACAGCAGCCGCAGCGGTCAGGCGGCCGCCAAATTCCAAATCGTTGATTCAGATTTTATTCCAACATCAGTGGTTACTATCACTTTTACTTTTTATTTAGATTTTTTTTAAATTTTCATTCACAATTGCATTTGTCATATTTTTTATTTTTTTGCGATATTCTTTTTCGCTACTTTAACCCACATTGACGTTGTAACAGGCATTTTTATAGGTATCATTGTAAGGTAATTTCCATCTATTCTTCTCGTTACAATAGTGTAAATATACTGAGTTGCATAGTACTAATAAAGAGTTAATGCATCCAACATTCTGCATTATTATCGCAGATATAGAAATATTTTGCCACTATCGATAAGATAGTTGTCAAGCTACTGCACTAGGATTATAACATTGGTGAACTCGGTTAAGTGGCGCGCTACTTAATCTCGACGCAGGCATCACCAAGAGAAGATGCGTTTTGTCTCTTGGCAATGTTTAGTCCCTCGCACTTCTATATTCTCTCTTAGTTGTATCCAAATTATCCGAATACCGAAATACCATATCTAAGGAATTAATCTTATTTCCATACTTCAAATACGTTTCATTTGACACCTAGTCCTGGGTTGGCCAATCGATAAGCGCCGACTAGTATATCCGTTCTGTGGGCTGGCGGCCGCACCCATGAAATGCATCAATTATTCCCATCATGATCCCTTCTTGTCTAATTAAGCGTAATGAACTATATGTAGTACACTGGCTGCCGCTTATTACAGTAAATATTTTAAAATCGAATTTTCATTGTTTAACTTAAAACCGTCCTATCGTAAGAGTTGTAAATAATGACATTTTCTTCATATACTTTTAATTTGTTTAGAAATAGATACTTAATTTTTTTATTTTGACGATAAATACCAGATTTAATGTTCTGGTAAATAACGGGAGAATTGGGATATTTCTATTTTCTTTTCTTATTCAAATAATTTTTTCCACGTTTGGTTTTAATATTTTTGAATTATTCCAGCATAAACATTGAAAAGCAAGGATCAGTTCTTATGGTTCACAAATTTTGCCATCTTTCCCATTCTGAGTGATGTAATAGGCCAGCATGCACAGATCCATTTCAATTTCGAATACTCAACAACTACTTGGATGAAGAAATTGTATCCTAAAGTGGATCATCAGTTCAATTTTTCGACATTATTAGACTTTCAACAATAGTTGCGATCATCGTGCTAAACTCTGAATAAATCATTCTGTACATTTACGGTTATGTTATTTATCTCTTTGTAAGACAAAATTTTTGCCATTTTTTGAGGACTTTTGAACTTTTGCTATTTTGTTTACTTCCTATACTCGAAATGTTCATTTGGTATCTTTTACTAGAATATTTGAATCTCAGTGGAGTTGATTGATTCTCTTCATTACATGCAACTTCCGCTGTGTACTCGCAAACTGACTAACAACCAGTACAATTGCATTTAATAGAATGTTTTGCTCGACAATCATTTTCGTTTAGCAAATACGAAAATACAACACTAAAGTTAAACCACGAATAATGAAAGCTCGTTTTTTACAATCGCTTGCTACATTGGCAGTTTTCTAAGCCTAGTTATAGGATGTTAATTTCAGCTATCAACTAGCACTATTCGGTCTCGTGAGTTCGCCGTGTGGCGGGCGGCCATCTACCTCTTGGTCACCGTTGCCTGTCGAGCAAGAGAGAGGGACAGACAGTCGTATACACAGGAAGTAGGTGGATATGATTCCTAAATAGACCCTTAATAAATAATATCACTATCTTCGTGCATAGATGAGGACAATGTTTTAGGTAATATGAAATGGAATTTTATAATTGTGAGTAACATGAAAAACATACAAAGATATCTTGGTGAATAGAGCTACTTTCTATAGTATTTTGCCCAGACAGTACAATTTTATACATTTCTTATATTTCCAATAGATTAATTATTGATCTCGAGCAAAAATAGATGTAAATTAAAGTAAAGATAGTTAACATGCGAATACCAAATTGTATTTAATTTCTATTATCATAATTTAGCATTTCACCAGCTCAGCTCTCTATGGATTTGCTAACTTTAAATCAAATTATATATTTAATATATTCTTTGATATATCACTAACAAGATGTTTAGTGGCTTTAAGAAGTGATTAATAATGTGAAAATAATACAAAGGGTACCTAGGCGACTTTGCAAAAGATAGAATTTAGCGGTCTAAGAAGTATTAAATATGGAGTTAGGAATTTATGAGAAATATTACGAAATACGTAAAAGTAAGTGTTGCTGCCCTAATGCTTTGCATCGTTCAACGGGTTATACACGCACTTATCCAAGTCACCGTTCCAGTCCTATTAGTCCTTTGCTTCGAACACTTGCTTAGGCACCGTTAATTATTTGTGGGAACAGCGTCTCCAGGGTACCCTTGAGAATGCTTCAGTTTACCTAAAACTCTGTTTCTTAAATGCTTAGTTATTAATGTTATGCAGCTTGAATATAAACTTCAGCAGTAATTGTACAATTAAAAATGTGATATATGCAGTTTGTCACAGTTCTCATTTTTATTATTCTATTTTAAAATTTGATCATTTTTGGAATATATATAATACGACATCTGCTATATTTCTATTTAAAACTAATTGACTAATGTATGTCCTAAAATCCATAACTGCCGATAGGCTAAAAGGACGCGAAATATTCGTGGTATATGGTCCACATTATGTGGGTACCAATGTATACAGTTTGCTATTGATTATGTTTTCCGCATTATGTTGTTTATGTTAACCTATTATTATACTAGGTGTCAAGTAATGGTCTAAACTCTGACTGAAAGAAAGCCAAAATGTCATAGTGGAATAAGGATGCAAATTATTTGAATTGTTATAATTACTTATTCTACATTTGGCTGATTACCCTCATATTCTTTTCTAAATATATCGAGTTAAACACTTAAAAGACTGCTATAGATTATTGTCAGTAATTGTGGCTTCTTAGGATCCCAGCTCACAGTTTCTTTGCCGCGGGTCCTTGGGAGAGTACGCTGCTTGTCAGTGCAACGAAAATGAAGGAGAAATTTCGTGTATAAACGCTCAGTTTGTGGACACAGATGCATTTCTCAATGTGAATAATTACTATAAGTAAGTTATATCATTGCTTGTTACTTCAATAATGAAAAAATAGTTTCATTCTATTGTTATAAGTGTATGTTTTTGTTTTTGTTTTATTATCGATATTTATAGATGATTGGTATTACTTAATATGCATATATATCTTTAAAAATATCAGTATAAAATAAATGCGTTATGCTGAATTTATAGTGGCGGCCAAATACTTCTAGCACCTCGTCCAGGCTCAGTGACATATCCCACAAAGCACGTCACCAACTTAGATCAATCGATATTGGGAAGCATCTNTCTCAGATTGGTGGTGCAGTTCGTGAATCACGTCAAAAACTGACCTGGACGGGGAGGTCTTGAGAATGTGACCGCCAATGTAGATGCAAACTGTAGGCCTATTGTACTTACAAACACAAAATCATCATGTGTTGGCGTTTTAATTTCTTTTATGCAAAAATGCTAGAATGAGTGTAAAACGTCGAAATAGAATTTCTTTTGAATAAAAATTACATTTCCTAAATACGATCAAAATCACTCTGTATTTCTTTCATAATCCATTCGATAGTATTTTTTACAATTTTTAACTATACAAAGTATTCACTCTTATGCATAATGAAAGTCCACTAAGAAAGTTTAGTGACTAGATAAAGTTAGGCTATTCTTAATTTAAATTCTCTGAATTGGGATTAAACATTTCTAAGCTATATATATATATATATATATATATATATATGGTATTATAGGAATATGATTCGTTTTTCAACTAACAGCATTTTGATATCTTTATTAACACGAAATCAAATAACCGCGAGAAAGCTGCAATGCACGCAAAAGAGTAGCCCTTTGTTCGTTTCGTTTTTTACATAATGCTAATTATCTCTTATTATACCTTTTATTATAAGGGAACATTTGAATATTTTTACATTCCATGATAATTATTTTGCAATTTATATTTAGCTAAATCATTAAAATTTTCAATAATTAAGTTTATAATTTTAGATCGTTACAACGTATTACTTTTCACGGAAATAATTTTCAAGACTTACCGTCAAATTCATTATTCGGCTCCAGTAGTCACAACAGATTATTGACGCTAAATATTTCGGCTAATTATATAGGTGAGATACTCGTACTTTCCCTATCCCTTCTTTTGCTGTAAATGAGTGAACTAAGCCTACAACTACGGTCGAGAAGGGAGAAGCTAACAATTGATAGCAGATATACACATGAGTCTAGATCCAAGTCATCTGTTGCATACAAAACACCACTAGCAAATGTATCACGTCTTTAATTTTATATCCAGTTTCTTACTTTAAAACCTTCTTAATTACTTTACACATACGGGTTATGCAGCGAGGATTGCATATTGTAATCCAGAGCTAAGCCAGAGCGATTGAGAACAATTGAGAGCCCATTACTTGCTTTAGAGTGTGAATGTGACACTTTTATGGCTTAGCCCCGAAGTTTCGACCTGTTACATATCGGTTTAACGCCTTTTATCAAAGGGAAGAGTCTTCTCTAAAACGGTTGTTTCATTGTTTTGAGTATAAGTTATCGTCTACAATATTCATCCCGTTTTAATCTAACTAATCCATACGAGACATTTAAATAGCAAAGAATGAAAATAGGTCACAAAACTAATCCGGGAATTTGACGCTTATTTTAAATCTGTGTTCAGGACCAAACTTCCACTCAAGAAAGTTATATAGGCACAAGAGCAGTCAAATACTATCTTTCGCAATATAGTTTCATAATGCCACTGTACTTGTTTAGTTCTTTAGTTAAAATTAATTTTATAGAATTGAGAGAAAATATTACGTTGTAACTGCTGTTTCCAGTCAATCTAAACTCTAATGCCCTCAGAGGTGTTCCAAACCTACGTATACTAGATCTGTCCAATAATGAAATCGTATTAAAAGAGGATGATGTCGATTTTCTCACTCATACTCCGCACCTAACAGAGGTTAATTTTCTAATCATTTAATCCAAATTATACTTCTTCATGAAAATATCAATTCTATAATGTCTTATTTTCAGCTTTATCTACGAAGAGCTTTTACAGCTACCATCAACAGGACTATACAGTTTGATTTAATGATGAGAATGTTCACTAAGGCGAACCTGCAAAACCTGGAGGTTTTTGTTTAATATTGTTAAATATTTGCTACTTGATATAGTAACGTTTATAGTGTCTACAATTTATTATTGTTATATTTTATAGAAAAAAATTATATTCGTCCTCCATTAAGGTACTCGACCTTTCCTACAACTTTCTTCAATCTGTCCCCTATAATTTACCCTGTCCGTTTCCTTCTCTGGTCACGCTCGATCTAAGACAGAATTTTTTCAAAACATTGCTCGTGAATGCCTCCTGTTTCAGCAATGTAAGATCAGTTGACCTTAGCAGGTATGTCTTCCCATATTTATTTGGTATACTCACTAATGGACTGCTAATCTCTTTATCTGTCTTCATAAATTTTCGGAAAATCAAAATTTTTACCTGAGTTTCAAAGTCATTTAATATTCATTTTTCTCAATATGCATATAGGAAGCAATATATCAAAGCAAATAATTCTAGTATACATTGTGGTCAATTTCTAGAATATATATTTTGTTTTGTTAACACAAATATTGTATTACAGGAATCAGTTCTTTTCGCTTTCTGCAGAATTTCGACAATTGGCTTCAAAAGCTAGAGATAACACATTTATTCTAAGGAATCCCTTCCACTGTGATTGCGAGAGTAAAGACTATGTGATGTGGATCCGATCAACAGCTGTGGTATGTTTATCCTATTTCTGTTTTTGTAAAACTTATATAAAATTATCCTTAATATTCTTATTTACTCAGACACATTCATATTAATAATTATTTACAAGATTCGAGATAAAAACTCGTTAGTGTGCGATCGTGCGAGTCCTAAGAACTTCGTTGGCGCTCGTCTTGTGGAGGTGCCACTTCATAAACTAGACTGCAGCATTTCATTGCTGTCTATGATGGCCATAGAGTCCAGCTCTATTACTTCATTTCTTGTTTTGATAATAATTTCATTGCAGTGAGCCATAGTTATTTAATGTATTAAGAATGTTAATGCCAATAGACTATGTATGCCATAGTTCAAGTTATAACCTACTCTTAAAAGTTAATGTCGTATATAATTGACCAGCATTAAAATTCATTTTTATACATACCGAGCAATGTGACCTTTGTGGTTTATAATTAATATTAGTTTCCAGAAATAGATCTACTTTGTTGGAGTGCGTTTTGTGAAGGAAAACATAGTGGCTACTATATAAATAGTGAATATCTCCTTTAAGCTAATCCTTGAATATGTACGCTGCTGTATTGCCGATTAATAGCGTTTGCTAATTTCATTTTCTGCTCCGACTGGTACTTTGTATTATTTGGCTTACAGTTCACAGACTTTTGGAACTTATGTTGTTGTTGGCTCCCTAATATTAATTATTATTGACGTATAAAGTAAATCACAAGCATTAACAGCTTGTGACGCATCATATTATTTATCTCCAGAAAATATAAAATAGAAATTAGACGTTTAGTTTCAGCTAACTGACGCAGATCTATCTTAAGGTTGTTATATTTTCTAATGAAGCCTGCAAGTGTTTTATATTATTGTGAGGCATTCTGATAATTCATAGCCTAAAGAAGTGATCATTTGTTTCCTAAAGGCGAACCCTGTGCCAGGCTTATTCAGCTCGAACGTGTTGAACAAAGTAGCCCATTCTCCACTGTAAAGGCCCATCACTGTTTTTCATTTGTTTATTAATATGTGAGTTTGTTTTTACTACGAGATTACTCAGGTGTTAGTTTTAAAATCCTCGTTTTGGTGCTTCATGCATAAATTCTAAGATACTCAATTTCTAGCATGCACTAGCTAAAATAGGCATAAATATTTTTCATTCTTCACTTCAATAAACCTGCAGGCTATCAATAAACTAATTTATTTCTCTTCACTCGGACACGACACTAATATTTCAGCGTTAAGGGAATTGTTTGCAGACAATGTACCTCAATGTTGTTCTAATTTCAATCAGTAATCACCTCTGAAACTATTTGCCTAATATAGGTTGACGTCAGTTTTACCTAATTTTATAGAGCTACATTATCTCTATGACAATTTACTATTTTTTCATCCGGTTGTTTAAGCTTTCCTATAATTAAAGACTCTTCGGGGATCTGTCAACGTGTCAATTTGGCCATTTCTAGAATGTTCTTGGATCAGTACATAAACTTATCTTTTATAACTTTGCTACCACTTTGTTTTTATTTTAGTTATCTTGCCGTAATGTTGACTACCTCATTGTCTTAGACAGATAGCAGACATTTAAAAGGGCGAATAATATGGTAGCTTCCATTTTGATAGAATAAGTTCAATGCATAGCCAAATATAATTTTCTAATTAGTTCCATTATACCTAATAAAGGTGTGAGCATTCGAAACAAATGTGTTGCGTGAGCTTGCAAGTTTAGTTTTTACCTGTACTCTAAAAACTTTAAGCTTAAATATCGGATATCCGACCATATTAATTTCATTTTTAGATATCTTAAATCTAGTATTACTCAATATTTATTTTATTTATATAGTTTAAATCATAGTTGTAAATGGAAAATATAGCATATACATAGGCTTCTCAATAAATCTAATACAGTGATTTTCAAAATGATAGCATGCTGTTTTTTCCACGTTTGTTCGATTTTCAGTCAGCATATTAATCTAATTTTTTCTGAGGTGAAGCGTAGTATCCTCGTAAGCTTTCAGTATCAATTTCTAATAATAAAAAACGTCAGAGGTATCAGTTACCAATAGGCTACACTGGATAAAAGCTGAATATTAGAGTTTTAATTAATTTATTAAAAATAAACAGGAAGTTGCCTTGCATGCTGATGAATTAGCGCTAATCTTGTGCTACTTTTACTAATATAGACGTTTCAAAGAGAGGACACTCTCTCACAACTTGTGTCGCGGACAAAAGGAGTAACTACCAATGGACACGACTCTGGGTGGCCAGCACAACCGCCTCTTGTGCCAGTCATCCGAAGAACTCGCTCAGACACTGGGCTGGTCTCTAACGTCAAAGCATGAAAGGTTAATTCACAAATGAAGCGAGATGCGAGAGGATTAGTACCCAATCTCCAGGAGCTACGGTCCAGACTTACGGTTGTTGACGTGAATCTGAATTCGAAGAGCTTAGTGATATTTACCATCGCTAATGAAAGAAACACCAAAAAAATACTACTACATCCCAACTAGTCGATGAAGCAGTCGAAACCAAAACACATTAACAGCCAAAAGCTTACAACACCTAGATTCCCAGGCCGTCTCTGATTTGAGAATCATCTAAATTCGAAAAATTAATAGTCTTATTTTCGAAAACTCGTTAAAGCCTAATATTTTCTCGGTAATGTCTCATAGAATATCTAACGAAGTGAAATCATTCGTCTTTGTGTCAGTTATTGGCATCAGTGATCGGACAAGATTCGGACACTTGTCGCAATGTTTTGATCCGAATGCTTTCGTGTAAATTCAACTTAGGTGACCCATTAATATGAGGATTAATGAATTTGTGCACTTTTGGTTAAATAAAGCCAAAACATGTTGTGTGCTGTCATTTTGAAAGGCTCCGTAGTTTTTATGCCGTAAAATATGCCAAAACAGTTTTATTATATCTCCAAAAATCGCATTATGCTAAAACTTCTGCTCATTATTGTAGGTATACCGCAGAATTTCGTCTTTGTGAACTCTTAGTTCAAATGGGTAAACTGTCCATAAATTCCGTTAGAATCAAAATCAAAATTGCACTTAACATCAAATGTCATGTTTCATGCGAATAAACTTTTTCTCATATCTGTATTCAGTACTAAACAAGAGTGAGTAATTTTTTACATTAGGCGAAATAAAAGCGAAAGAAATATTTTTAAAACAAACGTATTTCCTCAAAAATGGAATGTTTAATATAAATTCAAAAATCCTTATCTGCCTACAAGTGGTGAAGCCAATTCACTGATTATGCGATGCTCAAATAAACTAGGAAAACACTGACTGAAATTTAATGTCGTGAAATAAAAAGAGATTCATATATAGAAGTACAAAAGTAGTATTTAACAAAATTCTACTTTAAAACGGAAAATTGGTATTTGGTAGTAACAATTTCAAGTAGAATTTAAAGATTTTTCATAAATGTATCTATTTTTATCGCAAATAAGGCTGCTCCAGATTCAAACTGCTTATTTTCCGTTTCTTTATTATTTAATTAATAGACAAATTTATAATGAACTGTGTTTAGAGTTTCTCTGTATTAATTTTGTTATCCTAAATGAAAGTAGTTGAGTGAATAATATCTTTCTATACAATTATTCTATTTATTGTTCTTCGCATAAATATTTAACCAAATTATCCGTTAAAACAGGAACCACTTTACTACATTCTATCCTTCCTTTTAGTTTTAAAGCATTTCGACTCCATTAGTGGTAATGACAGTAAGTAGGTATTTGAAAATTTGTGTTTTTTAAGTAATTTTAAAATTGTAGTATTTCAATAGAAAATTAGTTCCAATTGTTTGAAGGAGAAATTGGCCCGAATAACTGGTTTTGCTGTTTCGAACTTTTCGTTTGGTAAAATCTAAGATAAAAAAATAAATTATATTTCGTAATTGAAAATCTGCATCTTTCTACCCTTAAGACCTTACAATACCCATTTTTCTTATTTTTGATTAAGCAAAAGTAATCGCTTTAAAGTGAAGACTTTTGTAAATCACTTGCGCTTTTTGTTTCTCCATATGAAATAAAGCGACAGAAACCTCTACTTTTAGATTAATCTCAGAAATTTCGCAAATGGAGCATAAAAACATTTATATCTAATACTTTCGAAGATTTTTGCGTATCTGTATTTGTCCCTACTCGAAACAATAGGCATAATATTTAAAGACAATCCACAATAGACACCTTCTATTTATATGACATTTCCATTTCCTTGTCCCTCGTTGTTTATTACTCAGATGTTCATACATCTAATGTAAACATGAGCAGTACTATTCAGAGCAAATGTTACCAATTACTTCCCATTTTTGGCAAAGACCCGCACTCTAGTCTGGGCGGAGTAAGTTTCAGATGTTAATATTCAATGAGAAATTTCCGACAGGTTTTGAAATATTTAACATAAATATGTAAAAACTCAGTATAAGGAAGAAATATATGCTAACCCTATGTCCTTAATATATCACTTGTAATCCGATAATAGAAGGATTGGTGGATCTGCGAAAATATGGGAGATATCAAAGAACTGTCGGGAAAGAAGAACACTATGGGAACCAGGTCATGTTAGACCAAGGAAGTTCGAATTGAATTTGAAGCGTGAACTTCTTATTAGCTAAGAAAATTGTAACAGTAATGAATTTAGTAGATTACCTAAATAAAAAACAACCAAATCGGCAACTACTCAAATAGAATAAACGGTATTTGGCTAAAGGCCATAATAAAGATTGTTTTTGAAAACAAGGTTTATTTAGGCTTTATATGTCTATTGTAAATATTAGTAAGTGGCTAGATAGTTGTAAAATATGGATTATTTTTTTATTAATTAACTTGTTTTAAAAGCCTATTAAAATTCTATTTTAGAAAAAGGCACACTTAAATATACATTTTTTTTAGTTACTCGAAATTCGTATATAGTGGTCCATGGTTCTAATATATATTGTTTATTATTCCGTTGTAATTTTATACTATGCTTAACGATTCTGTTTGGACCACTAAGTGTTTCCTTCGCATATCCCTCTAGTTGGCATCTACAAGGTGCTCTCAGTTTTCCACTTCTAGGTGAGATTTGACAGTGAACATTTGAGAGCGTGGTAATAAAGATTAGGATAAAGTGTTAGTCTGCAGTTAAAAGGTATATGACATTTGCTGGGAGTACTTTCGTGACAGTCAGTTCATCTGTTTGCGAATGAGCATAAAACTTGTTTTGTTCATCAATTTTTTGAAAATCTTTTGAAAAAATATGCTGTAATCTCGTCTGCTAATTAACTTTTCCAGATGGAAAAGTATTTATAATACGCATTCATAGTGGTGATTAAGTCTTGTTTGGCTATAGTATTCGCACTTAGTAATTATAGGGAGGAATGTAGATATTCATATTTAGGGTAGTTGGAGTATGTGCTAAAAGGCTTTATTAGCAAGAGTTTGCACCTTATCCAGTAGGATGTACGTAATTACTTCTGTCTTACCCATAGAAATGTAGGAAGTATAGTGTGCAGCCATTTCGGTTTTTATCTCGAAAGCAAGTTACTTTAATTTTAAGAAAGTAATTTCATCTAAAGCAAAGCAAATAATTGGACAATTCCAAACATCACTATAGTGTCAAAGATTATTATGTTATCTAATTATTTTACTAATTTGTTCTCTGTTTGGTGGAAATGACTACTGTTGTCTGATCCAACTCTTAGAATATTCGTGATCATTCATATATAAGGACGCTTGAAGCGTAATATTTTTCATAGAAAGTGATTTTGGACAAAATATGGCAGTTTCATCTCATGAGTTCTATAAAATTCATAGTTTCAAATTAGTTCCTATTTTCTCCATGTCAATTGGTCAACTGTGACATAAGTTTAATAGTTTTGTACTGCACAGGATTGTGATGTTAGTGACAGATCGAAGTTTAGTGTTGAACACAATCGTAAAAGTATCTTTTAGATGGTGTTCTACTTAATCCTTTTTCAGAAACATAAGGTTCACTTGAATTCCTTACAATATCTTCAAATAATCAATTATATAGTATGTAAGAGTTGGTTAATGATTACAGTAACATAATTTTATAGTTACCATAAGCAAATTTATTACCTTCATTTGACGGTTTTCTTATTTTCTTTTTGTCTTTTGACACCTCTTCCCACCTAAGAAGTGCGTTGTAAGGATAAATAAAAGTTCTAATGTGTGCGATACGTACGGATTCCTAGAGAATTTTTCTTTGATATCGTGATTTAAGATTATGTGCAGCCTATTGACCCATAGAATCTTTGTGATGGTTCTAAATTGTCTTTTGATAAAGCAATTAAGATTCCTAAAGGCTTATTCAATTTTGTTTAACTTAATAATTGGTTGTTAATAAATACAAAGTTTCGCTTGCGACACAACTTAATTTGAAAGTACGAAATATGCTAGTATTTTGTGACTCAATATGACCGAGCGTTGTTGACCAACATTGTCGGTAGCTCTTCACTCAAACTGATCTAAAATTAGAGTTATTGGGAAACGAGCCATGCAATGAATTTATTCATTTCGAGTATTAGCTTTTTATTACTCTTAAGTAAAGTGAGACCTCAGATTAAGAAAATCACTTATATCCGTTTGCTTTATCTTCATTCTTGCATGAAAATACAAATTAATAAATAGAATTTAGAATAAGATTAATATTGGAGATAATAAGAGAAAATGAGGAGTTTCTTATAACTAAAATTAGGGCTATTGGTCATCAGAAGAAAACAGGTCGAACTTGAAAATATTGTCCGTTCTCTCATTAATCGGCTAGAACGTTCAGTTTTCTGCGCCCTTTAGTTCATTAAGCATGTTATAGATCCAGTTCGTCTCATATCATATGTACATAACTCTACAATGCTGTGCGAATATAAACATAGGTTATCAACTATTCCCGGGAAAACTCAACTTCCGCGTTGAAAATTTTATTCATAGCTATACTGTGGCGCCGTAGATTAATGGGGTGATAGGACACTCTGATGACCAGCCTGCGCTAGAGGCACTAACTCACTTTAAAGTAGGAGCATCTAGAATTTATCATCTGCGTGCCACTATATATATCATCCACTTATCTATCAATATTTCTTAGAAGCCTACATTTCTTGACTTATATTTGTTTTATCTGTTAGATAGGCTTATAAGACACTATTGTATTCCTAAGCCTAAGTACGGATTCCTCATGTATTGTTCTCATGGGAATGCTGATTATTGTCCCCTATCGACAAGAAATTTCTTATTATTTGGAGTACTAGCACAGAAATTTGATTATTATGTGAAATAGAGAATTTTCTATCTGCTACATACTAATTTCAACCCTCTGAAAAGTTCTTTCAAAGATGATTTTCTTCGTTATGTGCAAAATTCGTGGGAAAAGTAGGGAATTTCACTGATTGCAAATCTGTGCTCAGATGTGTAGGGCTCGCACTCGGAACAAAGTTATGAGCGAGGGAGCAGTCGATGTCTTCTCTTTGCATGTCCTGAAAACACGACCATTTGCTTTTTATAGCTTCGTGGAGTTAGATTGGGAAGTTACTTCAAAAATCTATTAATACATAAGAAATAAGTGCACATTTCATGTATAGTAAAGTATATTCTAGTTCTGGTGATATTTGTAATGAACTGAATTTGGATAATAAGGAAGTTAGGATACTGCATTCTTTTAGGCTCATATTGTGTTTACGCCGAAAAATCGTTTCATTGGTTTTGCATTTGTATTTTCCTAGATTAAATCAAAATCCTATAATGTATTTAGCATATCTATAGGCTTTTTAGAGAATTTTTCATTGTTTAAAAATAACGTGTGACGAAATATTATAGTTCACTTTTACTTAAAGTTCTTCAATTCTTGAACATCACAAAGTGTAGTAAATAAACAAATGTTAATTAATCGACTTATTTGCTCCAGGAATTCCATAGTATTGAATTTAAATTACCAGAAGGCAACGACTATATAGTTTTCAAATCAATTATATATTTTTTACCTGTAAATATCCCATTATAATACACTAATCAAGTTTATATATATATATATATATATATATATATGTTTAATATATGAATACATTCCTAAACAAATGACGAAAAGTAATTGGGTCTAATTTTCCTAGACATCCGTTGTTCGAAAAAATCAAATTGATGTCACCAGTTTGTTTTAATTAACGAATGTGTAATAAATCTCAAGGCGTTTTTGGCCTCCACTCCATTGTATAAATTCATGGCATGCAGCCAGCGTTGAACTCGCAAGAATACTCGGTTTTTAGAAGTTTATTAAAGAGTTTTGTTCCTCAGATTATTATAGTTAAGAAGAATATCTAGAAAAGCTTAGGAAGAACAAATTAACCTCAGCTCATACATGTGAACAATTTCGAAAATATATACTTGTTTTCATTACTGTAGAGTGCATTTTTCCTTCGTCGACGAAAGAGGTCAATTGCAAAAGAACTTCCTCTTGCTACCTCGTTAGAGTGATGAGAAATACTTTTAGAGACAGCTTATGAAATCTATAGTGTTTTATGATGAAGACTTAGTTGTTTGTTTGTTTGTTGACAAGAATTAACTTGGTTATAGCTTTAGTTATCTAATTTCTTAACACCTATGCGTTATTCAGGACTTCTATTCTTTACGATTCTCCATAGTATGGCTTTTTGCCTTGAGATCGCAGAAATCATATCGAATACTATATCCGACCACCACTATATTGAACTTCCAATATATAAATTGCTAATTTTTCAAACAAATGTCTTGATTTTTTGTTCTAGTAGAGTTTACATCATCATTCCTGTCTATAGCCTAGAAACATTTATAATTATGGTTCGATTTCTTAAATACTTAGGAGTAAAATACGCGAAAAATGATTGTAGAGGCGAAATAATTTTAAAGCTTGAGATATATGCAAATAGAATTAAAATTTTGAAGTTTGATCTTTTATAGTTAGTGCAGTGAAGCTTACTATATACGACTAATCATTATAATATAGTGCATTTTAAAATTCCCATCTAAAAAATAGTCCTATTAGTTAATTTCTGTTCACCAGTCCAATAGTACTTTCAAGCCCATCCTCAAAGGATTATTAGATTTACTTGGAATCTAATTGCAAAACGTTATCGAGACTGAATATCAAATAATCGTGCACTTGCATGCCATTTTCCTAAATACATCGTAAGTCCGTGTAAATGTTGTCTCCTGTACACTCGTTTTTCACTTACTTGGTGTCACAAACCGTAAAATCACGACTCAAAAACCGAATTCACGGGAGCTAAAAATTATGCTTTCAGCGCTCTAAAGCGAATAGTACAGTGCCTATAACCACTGCTAAAAACTAGCTACGGATTAAAATGAGTTATAGCGCTCTTGCGAAATGTATTTTGAGCTACGGTAGCGTACTGTGAGCCTTTAGCGTACCAGCTAATATTCTAATATTGTCACTTATCATTAAGTATTAATGTTTCGAATAGTAAACACTATTGAGACTACTTTGTCCAAAATACCCGCCTCTGCTATTATTATATTACGTAAAAAATGCAATGAATCTTTTAATATCTAATTAGTCGAAAGGTTTTTAGGAAATCAAAATATTTACCGGTTATTAAAAAATGCTGAACACATTAAGATAACAAGATTGTTATTATTAGCTGCTTGTGTTCATGATTAACGTTGGCTTTGTAATTTTTATGTGGAGGAGTGAACTAAAGAAATGAACTGCCAAGACGACGGTGTTTCTCACCTCGTAATCAGAAGCATTATTAGTGCCTACAATTAATATAACGTTTAAAAAATGCACATTTCTTTATTGTTGCAAGACATGCTTGTCGAACCTCGACACATTAGAATGTCACATTCCTCTTAGGTCCATGGACTGTATGTAGCAGTGGTATACCGCACCCTAATCCGAAGCTTCCGATTTGCACTAATACATAAATATAGTTGTTTCAAAAGCATTAACTAGATGTTTAATGTACTACTAGCGTTTTATTTCGGTATTAATATATAAATGCTAAGTGAAAGTGGTCTCCCTTCTTAGATTATAATCAAATGTGTTTATGTCCTATTATGATAGGATTTACTACTTAATTTTATTATTGCGTCTTAAGGTGACAAGTCACTTTAGTCAAGCATCAAATCGAAACTGACAAATATTACATGATACTAATGCCGTACAACTTTTGGTGCTTCATAGAACCTACTAGACATCGCTCTTCGTTCCATGTATTTTTCATGTATTCAGCTGCCTTCATGTATTTGTCAGGCTTAATGAGTTTGCTCTACATGGGTTTTCTCAAAGGATGCTTTTTGTATGCATGAATATTCAATAACTGAATGTTGTAAATGAATATACATCATTTGAAATAGTATACGCGAAATGGAAGACACCGTAGGAAAGTACAATGCGATTTCGTACCTGCGAATGACAAGATCGTTATCTCCAGAGTATGTGAGGACATAAAAAGCTTGAATGCGACAAATAACAGACGACACGACGTGGTAATAGTCAACTTGGGTTGTGGCCTCTCTTTTCCCACCAGATGTCTTTTATCCTTTCCTAGAGTTTGTTACTCACTTTGCCTCTATAACATGTACTAAATATCTCTTCTGCTTTAAATCCTAACAGCTAATAATGGTAACTCTCATTCATATTATGTCTAATGATGCCTATCCACCTATTCCCACTTAAAATTCCACACTTTTCCTTTCATTTGCATTAATTTACGGTAATTTTTCGGAAGATCGCATAGTGAAATTAACTTTTTTATTTTCAAGACATTCGCTGCAAGTAGCAGCACAGATAAATTACGCTAATTGGCAAGCATATTATTACTAATACATTTATTTTTACTATTCAAAGCTCTGTTCATTTGTCCTATATCTATTTTGAGACTGTTTCATTATACGTATTGTGGTGTAAATAAACAACCCATTTACTTGCACGAACACGTATGTATTTCAATATAATTATAAAGTAGAACAAAAGTGCTTCATTTTTGTATATTTTCAAACTTTGATCGAGGAATCTGCAATAATTCGATTCTTTCTTGCTCGATAAATAATTGTTGCATTTGTTCTTTGAGAAATAGAACATTTGAATGTCTGATGATATCTTCATTAGTATGCCTATCAAGGCAATATTCTAATACTTCATTTACTATAAAAAATTGCAACAACTTTTTTCTCTGAATTTAAACTGGAAAATGTAAATATTCTTATAAAAATCTTGACAGACCATTTACATTGATGCGCTAAAGTACTCAAGGAAAGTACAGTACACAGTAAAGGCAAAATAATATACCAACTCCTCATTAAGATATTATCGACAAAAATTCCCTCCACCTCTCAATTTGGTTGTTCTTAAGTTTGTAATTAGTTATGTTGTTATTTTGTTGGGTAAACTTATAAAACAACAACATTGTCCATTCGCATTTGTATTCGGAATTAAACCTGTTCACTATTTAGAAAACCAGATGAATTCTTTTTTTTACCAATAAAAATATTGTCTAAGCTCAATGGAATGGTTTCAGAATGGTACTGGACAAATCATGGAACGAAACAACAATTGAATATGGACACAAGGTAAGCAAATATTTTTTAATCGACAAGAATACAGTGAAGCCGACTTTTGTTTCCCGACCGTCAAATAACAAATTTTCATGTTCATTTAATTATTGAAACATCTTGTGGTCTTGTATACAAATTGAGACCTGAATAATTGCCGATCATTGATATACCATATTTATTTCAAATGATTCAAAAGGCTGAGAGAGTAGCGCAACATTACACAACTATTTTTGTGGTTATTTTTTAATTGTAGTTTCTCGCCGTAGAATACCACTCGGTTTGAAAATCGCTTAAAATATCTGTAGAACTACTCCTGCCTAGTAATAAAAAGTTAATAATATCTCGAAACTTCGCAGTGTACACAACATGACTCAAGAAGTACATTCGTTCTCTCAGCACATGGATAGTTCAAACACAATTTATCTGTGTAATGACAAATAAAAAATGGAAATATGAATGTGTATCTAACAAACTCACTTCTGCTTTTAGGGAGTAACTGTGTTTCATGTTCTGGCCATTCTGTCAGGAATTGTAAACTGTTCATTAAATAGCTTAATTTGGCTCGCGTTCGCACGAACTCCCAAGCTATTAACGAAATCCCATTTATACCTATTTTATTCCTTTGCCATTACCAATTCATTTACCGGTATGTTCTCTATTTTTTTCTTGGATTTGTTAGTTTTAGAAATTCTGTACTATAGTTAAATTATCGTGCAATTATAATTTTACGAGAAGGATTTTGAGACATCGTTGAAATATAATAGGTTTTAAGGATCTAGAATCAACAGATCAAGGTAAATTTTTTACAATTGTAGTATGATATTTATAGGATTTTTCACCATTCCCACGTATGTAAATCTATTTGTTCACAACAACCTAAATTGTCCACGGTGGACTATTTTGATAGGATCAAGTTAGTGCTTTTCATATTTGGTATTTTTTTACCTTTTATTTAAAATCGGAAACAGGAGAGTAAATGTCTTTTCAAAATTGCAGGTTTTGAGATTGCTCTCGACAAGGTGCGCGCAGTGCTCACATTGGCCATTGCAATTGAACGAATCCATGCATTATGGAAACCTGGGGATTATTTTTTTCTGGACCATCAGAAGGTCTAATTTATTTTCTAAAAATTTTATCTTAGAAGTTTGCGAAGGAGTTTCATAGATTCTAATACGACTGATTTAGGTGGCTTCCCGAGTGTGTCTATTTGCTATATTATGGGGTCTATTTGATGTAGTATTTCTTGTAGCTGAAGATGATGTATTTCAGGTAAATCATGAGTTGCTGAAAAAGATTTAATCAACCGAATTTTTTAATATAAAATGATATATTTAATATTTAGATTCGTATCCATTGCGTGACAACATCATCATCGGGTCCTATATTCCACTGGTATTTTCTGATATCAACAATTGTATTCGGACTCCTTCTTGCGTTTCTCTATTTCCTATTCATTTGTAAATTATTTGTCATGAAAGGTACAACGGTTTTCCAATACCGAAGCATATGTCGTGATAACTTTAATCAGGTACAATTGTTGTCAGTTACTTCATGGCAGTACTTCTATATTTAAGGAAATAACAAACTTATTTATTATTCAGACACATAATTCTGTTTGAATAGCTAAAATAATTTTATGTGTTTATATTTATCATAGTTGTTACTTATTAATTATCAAATTTACAATTTTTCTTTAATATTTACATAATTTTCGATTCTATATTATTTTGTAGGTCAATTCTCTAACTGTGATGGTTATTCTTATGGTCTTAATATTTTCTGTTTTGCCCTGTTGTCTCTACCTCTATGATATGATAGTAGGACAAGTGAGTGATCCTAAATAAGCCTCAAATACCAAATCTCAGTCTACATTCAAATCTTAGTAGTTATGTTTATTAATGAGACTACAAAAAAATGTTAGCTTACGGTATAAAAACAATAGTTCTATCATCTTAAACTAAGGATATAACGGAAACACAAATAATAGCATTACTAACCCATCATACTAAATATTATATTCAGGTCGTATTCATGAAATGGGGACCGATTATCACCATTGGATATCACTGTTACGGAATTTTGTCATTTTTCTTTTATAACTACAAGCACAGAGAAATTAGATCTGCACTCAAGTATGTACCAATTAAGAAAACACTAAGAACATAGTGTACTACCATCTTTGACTAGAATTAATTTCCCAAAACTTATTTCCTATTCCTTAGATACCTTGTGCACTTCTAACAATTCCCCTCCATGAATTCATTGCAAAATGTTAGATGACTAGTTCAGTCAGATATAAGTTACTTTTATCTCCAATCTAGTTTATAAACAAAATTATATTATCCCACAGTAGGCAGAAGCCTTCAAGTGTTAGTCAGAGATCGCATTACACATAGGTTTTCACTCAGTGACACGCATTCTGTAAGCGGAAAAGTTTCGCAGTTAGAGGTCTTCAAGACGAACAACTAAATATACTAAGTGAAATACCAACCTTTATCGAAATTTTTCGAAAATTATCCATGTATAATGGACTTGCCTTTACAATAAATAACTTTAGGACGTGTACTTTTAGTTAGAGATGTCCATGACTAATTTGTAAAAAATGATTACATACGTTTATCATAAAAAATTTTGTTTTTAGCAAATTCTATCCCTTGAAGAGATGGCTCAACTGTGACCAAACCGAGAGCCATTCTAAATCGATAGAAGCTGCATCAGGATCCCAAATGAGTCGTCAAATAGTTCAGAATGTAATTAAATTTGATTCAAATGACAAAGATATAATATCATCATCCACTAAGGAAGCTAGTGATCTCAGTAAAGACGAAGTGTTCCTATAAACTTAATAATAAATTATTATTACGAGATTATATTTCTTAAAATACTATATGGAAAAATTGGTTCTTTAATAATCAATGTATCATATGATCTTTGGTTCGTAAGTACTGTGTTCACAAATAAGAATTCATGAGAGGATATGCTAATACGCAGAATAATATACGTATTTTTTACACTTTAATTAACCAAACAAGTAGGTAAGTTTTGCACTTGTACTAATTTTTTTTATCTCAGACTTTTTTCTCCATTAATGAGTAGCAAAACAAGATAGCATATTGATAATTTCAAGAAATTGTTGGCGAGGATGTCTGTATTACGATGTTTAAAAATTAATACGTTTCATAGGCTTAAGATAGAAGTATATCAGTTTCGGGAAAAACATCTACACTGCAGTTCCAGAAATGTATTACCCAGCGGAATAAATAAATATCTCATCTAACTTCTCTGGATGTAAGCGAGACCCACCGCGTGGGATGTCACAGTAGTTAACCACATTTGATGTCATGATTTAAGCCTGAGCCTATCATATGTTCCGTGCTTTCCTGAGTCTTTTCTACGAATGCCTCCCACTGTTATGAAGACTGAACTATGGGACAAATAATACAGTGCACTCAGAGCCAAACAGCGTATCCGAGTGCTGGCATCGACCGAAGCACAGGCCTAGCATTCGCCCGTAAAATCAGTATTTCGGAACGTATTTAAGCTTATATACTCATTCATTCATCCAAAACAATCTTATTTTAAAATGTCTTAATTTAGAACGATGATAGCTGGACTGTAGATGTAACCACCCATGTTTATCCCCCTAATTTATACTGTTCCTGAAAATTAAATCAACTAAGATAGCCCAAGATTTTAAAGTTCAAATGAAAGTTTAAAATTGTGGGATATAGGAAATGTGCATATAGAATGATTGTATTTAGCAATAAAATGACAGAACGATATTGTAAAAGTGTACATATTACAAAAATTATTGCTTTGCTTGAAAGATTGTAGTTAACTATGTATAAAGCATTTCCTTGCGAAATTTCTGTTTTATTTGTTCTTCAATTCCTATATAGTAATGTAGAGGCTTCTAAAATACAACCCCTAAATGAAATATTCCCATTAAAACCGGAGAGAGCCATAGATCTTAAAGTTTAGTAGTTTTCTCAAAGCTTGACAAATAATAAGGTTCTTTCTCTTTTGCTCTGAAAGATTATTTATTTCTTCGACCTCCCTTAGGATAGTGACAATATTATGCAATTATCAATTTTGTTTTTGTTTTTGCACATATATTCTGTTTTTTCCATTACTTTCATAATCGAGAGCTATTTGGTGGAAATTTTAGTCTTCCCTTTACAACAGATTTGAGGGCTTTGTAGGTGCCATCCAGACACCCTCGGGTAGTGGCTTTTTATTACAAGTCTAAGTAATTATATTTTAAATGAATTATACCAATGACAAATACTTGATGTCACGGCTATAACTAGCAGAGCATAAATTAGCACGGAGTCTGGGAACTTGCATTTGGAAGTATTATTCTTTAAACGCAAGTATAGCCATTGTTTAAAACATTTCTAAGTTTATTTTCTGGCTTCGGTAAAGCCATAATCTGTAGTTACACATTATAATCAGCGAAATTCGAAAACTGATGTGACGTTGTGAATCCAGAGGACTCTTTTGTGGATTGCAAGGTTTTTGTTATGTGAATAGAATCCCGCAAAGAAAAGAATTCTTCGGACAAGGATCTGCGGTTGTATAGAACGAGGTTCACACGAGTGGGAACAAATACAATTACACAATTTGAGACCATCTAAAAAAAATTTACCAAATGAATGAATTCTGTTTCCAAAAGTGTTTACTATCCAAAGAATTAATATTTTTTTGAACAATGGGAGGCTAAGAAAAATAAGATAAAATATATCAAAAAATACCAAAATGTACATTTTCATAATTTATGATTATTGCTTCTTTTAGAAACCACATAAGCTCGCAAGTTTTCTACCAGTACTGTAATTATTGAACTAAATAGGCATTCTGAAGCATTTTTAAACAATGATTGTTAAATTCGAAGCAAGTAGATTTAGTTTAATATTGATCTTTTTTGTTCTCCGCGTGAATATGAAGTTCTACTCTTTTCATTTTCGAGTATATAAATATAAAAAAATACGAACTAAATATTAATTTAACAAACGGCATTTTCAGATTCTGTTGTATTTTAGGTAATTATTTTTAAAGACTTAGTCACTGAATTCTATTGTGTACACATGAAAAAATAAAAGCCAGCAAGTAAACATTTTCACAACCTCGGTCCTGATTATAGTTCCCATGCTTCATATTTTCTACTTTAATGTAAGATATTGAATTGACAATTGTTTGGATTTATTTAATTAATTATTTTGTTAGTAGCTAGTAATAACATCTGAACAAGCATTTCACTTTACTCATTGATGTATTTATGAGCTTAGATTTTGTGAAATACAGATTTTTAAAATTTTAGTGAGTAAGTAATTTTATCTAAACAAGACAAGAATCAGTGTTTTCTTGAAATAAAACTAGTATTATTAAATATGATGAAAAAAAATTAAATATAATAGTTAAAGAAAACACTTTTATTGCAATAAAAATGTGATTCAACCTTTTATTTGGGTTTTTTACTTTGTATTGTTTTCTTAATTTAGTACTATTATTAATAATCAAGCAAATGCCAAATTTAGAATTCAGGTTTCGACAGTAGTCTTTCTTTCTCATGGGCACTTGTTTCCACTTACCTCTACAGTCTACCGAAAGGAGGACGGGACCTTGCCAATGAATAGTAATTATTGGTCTTCATATTAACACCCGAAGATCCAATCACCGTAGCGCCAGCCTCATTTACATAAATAAAGATGGAGTGGGAAAGTACACTAAAGAGAAAATAAGGGTGCGATAGTAATCGGGTTACTGGTGCTAAAATAGGCATAAGATTATGAGAATTGTCCAGATAATTGCTGAAGACGGTGCTGGGAATATGGCAAGGATTTTCTAAATAGTGCCTACTTTAACGGGTATTTCATAAATAAGCTTACAAAAGTGCACACTCTGCCAAGCCGGTTACTCTGTGGGACAGTGGTTGCAAATGACGTCCATTAACACGTGAAAACCAGGAAAATTAGGGTAATTAAAATGAAAGCAAACCATCAATCAATGGCCATCATCACCCAAGTATTTCTTTAGTGTCATTATGTCCAGTGAATCAATGCGTGAGAATCGGCGCGATTTGTATTCTGGAAATTTGTCTCACAAGTTGCATATCGATCGTATATTTGGCTCTCAATATAAAATCACTAGCCTCGTTCCATGTTTGAGACAAGATTTGTCGGTTATTAAGCCTTAAACTTGTATCTTCAGTGTATATGCTGGAATCCATTATTAATGCTTGTTAGTTTTGCCTCATATAGCACCTTGCCAAGTAGGAAGAAGCGGACAAAATAATATTTGTTCAATTATTAAACTCTCAATAGAAGCAAGTTATATAGAAATGTCATGGATTTAGAAAGTTTTATTGTGTACTGATATAACTATTTAATTACAAACTAATTTTCATTTTTATGTACTTTACATCTAATAATGCAATATAAATGTAGTAAATTTCGGTCTGATTTATATGATAAGAAATATGACTTTATGAAAGATTTAATTAATTAGATCTATTGGTACAATAATATAATAGATGAAAGACGAATTTAGATAGTTTATAAGATGTACAGCTGAATAGTACTTCTGATTGGAGTGTTCACACGAATAGATTTCATGTTCTGCGCAAAGCGATCTATTGGCCCCTAAATCAAGAAAGTGATCTCCTGAGCTACAACAGTACGATCTGCAGATGTCGGTCAGTGACCCGTTACCCGTGTAAATACTACCATTCGGATGACTTGCACCCAAACAATGCGCTCCCATTGGCGCACAATGGAAAACTCTAATGGCAGGCTGGATTCCGTGGTACTCGTCAGGGTAATTGCAGATCTGGGCGCAGATAGCTAAATTATGGCGAGGTTACTGTGTAACAACTTCCACCGGTAAACATGCCATTCACTCTTAACACTCGATTTGCGTTGTGTTCCTTCTTATCACTCTTAATTGCCTTTGTTTCTAATTTTTCTCAGAGCTATTCTGTCTCTAGCCTATTTCTTATATTTCTCGTCACTTAATTCTTCATTTTGTCCATCTTCTTATCCAAACATAATCATAATAATTGCTGCATTCTACATAAATCAATTTGAAGCAACTATCTTCCCACTAATTCACATTCCATTTTTGTATTCTTATTCTCATCTTCTTAGTTTCTTTCTATAAATAAAACCAATTCCTGAAATTACGACAAATCCCTCCTATTGTGCATATAACTAATTTGTTCAGTCATATACTGCTAAGAAGGGATTAGGGCAATGCGTAATTTATGCTGGAAAAAATAAGGAAAACAACAATAATTAGAATAAATCGATAAAATGCAAATATTTTTTGGTTCTATTCTATTTGTCCTGAACACCTCTCACCTATTTATGTGTTCATGAATTGGGTATGGCTAGGATTACCTAATCAAACATTCAAATAATAACGGTATATCAAATTCCAATAAAACTCGTGATGAATGAAAACATGTTAATTTTTCAAGAACAGTCAGATCACAGTTGATAAAGATTTACCCGGTATAGAAGAATTAACTGAATATTAAATTATGGTTTTCCAAAATGTCATTGTAGAATATTATAGGCTATTATAGCCTACGAAATAACATCGCTATGTAATAATTTCCTCTCATATCTCCTCTTTAATCCAAACACTCAGTACATTTAAGAGTCTTAGCGAATATAGTAATTCTCACTACAAACGCTCTCATGCAGAGTCCATTTTGCGCCGTTAAGAGTGCTCTCTAGATCTCCTAGCACATTATTAGTAGGAAGAGCTATCTTAAGGCATTTCAGATAGGTGTGGTTGTGAGTGCATTCACGTATTATTCTAAACAAATATCAAACAAAAAATTTCAGCTTTCTGGATTTGTTAAGTGACATTTTATTGCCACAAGTGAGCTACTACTGATATATTATGGATGAACTCCTATTACATAAAATATTGGATGCTTATAGAGTTCAATTCATTTTGCCTTGTAATATCTATAACAGTATTGTTGAAATGTGATAACAACATTAAAGAATCATCGGCACTTAATTTACATAAATTTCTTTAGCCTTCCAATTTTTAAATTTTGTATGTCTATAGGTGACTATAGAGTAATTATTCTTTTAATGAAGATTTGCTGTAATTTTTTATAGAATCGAATCAGATTTATATGGAATTAGATATATTATCCACCTAGAATCTTCAAATAAACCACGTGCGACTTGTTTCGAGAGTTGTAATAAATGCAGGAAGACGTCTAATTCAAGTTGCTTCGGTATTTTATTTAGTGTTCTAGTGCTTGAGTATTGTAAACAAACAGGATTACAGTCTGTAGGGCAGTAGCGCCACGGGATTCCTCTTCATTTGCATATAGGATCGGGATATTAGTCTAGGCAGGCAGGACGTAGATTGTATGCCATGTCCTATTATAAGATATTCAAACATACATGTTTGCTCTAACAAAAGAGGCGAATACTTATTGCAAACTTAAATATTGTTGCTACCGAATATATGATGTGAAGAACGCAGTAACGAAGAACTTACTAGATGATAATACACAGATGTTCTTTATTTAAATATCTACTCTCTAATTTGATCCATTTATTTGACAAACAGTAGTTGAATATCTAATTATATGGCTGTTTGTCACAGTCATTATCTGATAATGAATAAAACTATGAGCTCTTACTCTAAGTTATTTGTGTAATTCCTGATATAATTAGGCGCCAGTTCTTAGGGGCTTCTCCTTAGTATCTTTTGTCCTCCAGTGCTACATGAGCATCTTATTCAGAGATAGTCTCTGTCGGAACAGGCAATGTGCCATTCGGCTACGATTACAGCAGCATCTTTTTGGCCACACCTCAGATCGCAATCTGCCAAACAAGCATCGCATTATTACGACACTTCTAAACTAATGATCATATAATGTATGGTTCAACAGGTCTTTTATTTATATTCTCATGCTTATTTTCCCACACAACTACAACGTCCGACCGCACTGCCTTTTTTATGCTTGTTTACAAAATAGTTGAATTCCAAATTTCACGTTGGAAAAATTGATTTGGTATAACAATCTATGCATTCTGAATCTATATTTTTCACTTTATTCCTTACCGAGTTATACAAACATTCGTATTATTAATTGCCAATTATCTTAAAATATTTAATAGTGAAATTGATTTATGTGTCATATAGTCCAACTGCAGATTTTTTAAATCCGAAAATAACTAAACAATAGGGTGATTTCCTGAGATAGACAGTTCCCTCAAAGCCTACTTATGGTTAGATTTTTGTACTCTTTATTTATTGAGACCATGGGTTAATTGGTAGTTTCTAGTATATACGGCTTTATTTCATATCCTACGCCATCCAAAGCACAGCCCTTTATCCACCGCGCTTTTCATTCATAGCTTTCTTTCATATTTCTCAATATATATTTGAGATACTGTTTTTATTTATGTATGCAATTGTGAAATGACATTTGACTATCAGCGAAAATATGAATCTACTATTTTCCAAGGCAAAAATATAACTTTCAATGAATAAGCATAATTTTATTCAATCGTTCTAAATAAGTCCACACTTTATATTTGAATTATTAGTTAAACTAATTGTGTCGCTTGGTTTCCGCTTAAATGTCGAAAAATCTAGTTACCAAATTTAGTATATTGCTAATTTCTACTATCCTCCACACTAAGTTATAGTTGTGGGGAGCCTGTTCTCTCCTTGCTACAGCTCAATATTCATGGTCATGCCTCCTCTTTATCTTACTACTATATCATTCATGGCTGCTATGGGAGTCGTTCCAAATTAATGCCAGGTCTTAGTGATTAAAAGATGGGGTTCCTTCAAGGATATTTACGAAGTCAACACTGAACGAAACTCTATTACAGCATAAATTATATTTCATTTATTCCACTGGTTACTAATAGCTATTCAAAGAATACTGCTTTAGTAAGCGTACTTTTAGCTAACGCTACCAAAAAAGACAATGAGAAAAACTGACTATATAACCATTTATTTTATTAAAGTCATTTTGTGCGAGTTAAAATTGGCAGAAAATAAAAAACAATCCATTGCTTTATTTTGACTGTTTTCTTTGTTGATCATATTCTTAAATAGTCTTTATAGGTAATGTGGTTTATTACAAAGCTATCTATATATCGTTCTTTTGAACTAGTGTTATTATACAAGATAATGAGAATCATGAAATATTTGGTCAGTGTACTAACTGACGAGAATAATTCTATTAATTCTTGGTACCACAAGATGGTGGTGGTTGGTGCTATACAAAAGTCACTATATGCATACAAGCGTTAATGTTTTAGAGGCTTATAGCTGGACGACATTTCATACTATCGTTATGTTTATATATGGTTCGTCATTCATCCGTACAGTGACTGCTATTTATTCTTTGTCGACCCCCGATGGACTCTCTCATGATATGGTGTGAACTAAGTGTTGACCGATTTGCCGCTCGAAAGCAGGTATTAACAAATAATAATCTAAGACAAGAAGCTCATTCTACCTGTTTTATATTCATCACTTATCATTATTCTTCTTCTCTTACTCCACGTTATTCAATAGTCTAACAAAGTAAAACAGCTCGCATCATTTTTAAGAATTTTTTGCTACCTATTCCAAGGTCTCTAGTCAACCTTACCAGTTCGAACCAACTTTATGAATGTCACCGCTTCCCCTTCGTATTGTGCCGCCCCTAGACGGAGAAGTTCTCTGCGTCTCTTCAACTACACCCCTTCTGAACAACTGCTAGCTCCGCCCTCCGCATCTCTCTTGGTATTCATAATGCACTATTCCCATGACTCTGCCAAGGTCTAACCACTTCTTCTTTGTTTCATTATCATATGGCAATGCCTGGTAAGGAATACTACATTTCATATATAGGCGACTATCCAGTGATATTAATTTACTATAAATATAACGTTGTGTTACATCAAGGTAGTCTCTTGTCAATTATTTCCTAAATTCGTAACTCTATTTGAAATATTTTAACAATTATCTAAATTTGTTTGCTATGTGGAATAAGCCTATGGTTATTCCAATCTGTTTTGAACTTTTATTTTGCTTATAATAACCCTGCAGTGTACTACTCAATCATTGCAAGTCCGACTAAGTACAGTATTTTATAGCTAAATGTCAGAAGTGCTCCTAAATGTAAGTCTTTAATACAAAAACATTTTTTTAGAAGTACCTTCATTTGTTACATCCATTATCTTACGTCGCGTGCATCGTTATCCCCAGTATACAAGTGTAGTTAAAACATTTCAAAATATGAGAGGCTAGATATTTTACCTTTTCTTTATATTATACACTCCGGATTAATACAAAACTTCATTTAAAACATCTTTGTATTTTTGTTATCGATCCTTCATTTTCGATTCAACTCCCTTTTCTAAGATTTCTTCTGGCTTTTTTAGTTGTTAAACAATCTCAGTTTGTCTCACCACTAGTCATGACAACTAATAACCGCTGATATTATGTCCAGTCGCATGAATAGGTTTAGAACTAGAGCTCCAATGCGTGTTTTCTGGAGAACTTCTCAAAGACTTGGCACAACTAAGATAAGTATTTCCTGTCTCTCTTTCTCATGTTACCTGTTTATCGGTCTCTGCACCGTCTCAATTTGAATTTTAAGTACTAATTATATTTTTACTTGTAGTATTTTTGAGCTTTAATTTCGTTGTTTCTTCATGAATAACTATGTCCTTCTATATCTGTACCTATTCCAATACAAGCAATTTTTGCTCCCGTATTTATGTTTCACATCTATTTGCTGCATCACAGCCATATTTATCCTGCTAAACCATAGCCTACTAGCAGGAAATTTTAGGAATTATCTTTGATGGTAGCTATTATTTTAGACATAACCGTTACAAGGTACATTTTAAAATATCGAGAATAAAAACTAAAGCCAGCATTGTTTAATTTTGATAGAGCGTCTATTATCAAGTCACATATCTATTAGATACAATTTTTCGTTCATGCAATTTCTCCTGTATTAATTCGCTTCTGTGGTGATAATGCCATTTTGAAAAACTCACTATTGTTGACCCGTGACATTTGCATATGTCGGCTTTCCTTTTGGGCCTACACCTGAAGACTTTTATTGTGTGAATAGGGCTTATCTATAATCCAGAACACCGCTTTTACTGTTGTTGTATTTCTACGCAATTAGTGTGATTAAATTGTAGATTTAAGAACATTCATCAACCACACAAGGTTTGCTTATGTTTTTAATTGAACCTAATTATCAGGGAGTTATTCAAACAAGACTCCCTTTAATTCTTTTCTTTTTTTCTAAGATGTATTCTTCGGTATATTGGGTTATGTAGCTGTAGATATAATATTTGCAAGGGGCATTATGTAATTCGCTAAAGAATACAACGAATGTATGGTCAAAATTTCTTTTTGTACATGTGCCATTAATTTTCACTTGAAATTTTAAAAAAGGGTAGGTGAAACTGTAACAATGGACATTCCTAGTGCGTTGGGCGATAGTTACAAGGGAATCTAACGCTTTATGCATTATCGTAAAGGCCAAATTTTAATAGGCTTAAATCACTAGTAATTATTCAGCTGATTTTCACAATGCATTAAAATATATTTGCTTATATGTTTTCGTGCTAAAATCAACCATTAAAGTAGTAGGTTATATTTAACAGCCGGCCCTTCTCTCTTATCTTATATTACCCAATCTGACAAATTGAGTAATTGCATGGTTATCAATGGAGCAAGCATGTCGGCCGGGAAAGTCCACCTTACCAGAGATGTATTGCAAAAAGGCAATCAAAAATTTAAAGTTGCAATTAACTTTGGTTAATTATTAGAATTTGGCCATTTTATGGATGCAGGTAGATACGTCAGTGATTTTCTAGGAAAACTTGTTCTCAGCTAAAGTAGGAGTATTTTCGCTTCGTTGTCTGTACATATTATCAGTAACCAGGATTGTTTGAATGCACAGGTTTCTTCCGAACTCCTGAAATCGATAGCAAGCAGCAAGGTGTTGTTTAAGCATGTATGGAGTCATTATTATTTAATTATGTGCGTCCTGAAGCCTGCCAAGACCAGAGCGCATTGTTCTTCTGGTTCTAAGCTTTTTTCTCTTTCTATCTACTTTTTCCTACTATTTAGCTCATCATATCTTCCTCCATCTTTCGCCTATATTCATTTGGTCTTTACAATATCTCTAGCAGTGACAGGTTTTTTATCTTCATTTCAAATCGCAACGTTCTCGCGATGTTATTTCTTAGCTCCTAATATAAAGCCTAATAAATGTAATTTATAATTATTATGTTCTTAAGCTATTGCAGAAATTTTCTTACTAGCAGATGATTCATTTTGCTCTTGACTAACTAGCGGACGCGTTATCAAAACGTTAAAGTCTATCGATTTCTAATTCATTTTATGCTGTATTTTTTTATAAAAAATTTCATAATTATCCTCGTACTTAAATTGTTAAGAAATTATAAAGATTATTAGTTGTCACGACTAGTTTAGTGTTACCTCACAGTTCATTTCCATGGATTTTTCTAATTCTTAGCACAAATTTATTCGAAATCTATTTTTTAATTTTTAATTTTCGAATGTTCTGAGTAATTCACTTGTGCGAACAAATATTAAGTAATAGAAATTTGTCAGTTCAAAGTGTCATTTATTTGTCATCACAGATTTTCGACAATTGTTGAGGTTGGCGAAAAACGGCTTGATGGACATATATCATTCGAGAAATGACATTCTAACATAAGGTCACTGAAATACGAGAGTATTGCCAATGTTACCTCACAAGTAGTGAATACAAACTTCACATTCTGATAGACCTACGATGCACAAACTGGTATCTAAATTTCATGTTTCTTGCCATCGCAATAAGACAATCCGCTGTAGAACATCTAAGTGCTAGTCTTCAAAATGTATAGTGGTTAAAACTAACTAATAGAAACAGAATTTAGTATTAAAATGTGCTTAATATTTTTAGACTTCAAATCTATCTACTATAATATACATGTTAAGAGGTCTTCTCATTTTTATATGAAATATTTACCTTAAAGATGCTTTCTTCAATTACCATTATAGATATTTATTTTTATTTATGATATGTTGGGTTTTTTTCTTATCATTTTAGTATTTCATCCAATTTTCATGTAATATTATAGCACCTTACCACGATTTTCAATTAATGAATATTGTTTCTTATGACCAGTAATTATTTTCATTTTATCGAAAGTCTTCCAGTATGTATTACGTCACGCTATTTTATTTTGTCGGATCTGTTTCTGCCGCTTCCTACAATGACCGATATGTGAAGGATTACGGTGCCAGAGATTTTGGTGTGGATGAACAACCAGGGATGACTTATCCAAGACCAAGTAATTTCTTTAAATCCTATCTCAAAACTATTACAATGAAATTTATTTAGGCTTTTTCTGATAGCTAATATAAATATCACAGACAGACACATAATCAGAAAATAGCTGAGCTACAAGTTTATAAGCATTAGTATAGGAAGTTCTTATTATTTACGATATTTGCAAAATATGGTTGGGCAACGCAAGATACTAATAGCATTCGTTTTGAAGAGTTTTTATTATTTGTGTTCATTCACAGACTAGGTAAAATTGAAACTATAGGAGTGATTGTTCAGATGTTTCTATTAAGATTACCTTGAGGTAGGAAACTGATATATAGTTTATTTTAGAATAGTAATCTTAAGAAAAAACGACAAAATATGAGGAATGTATTTTTTACTAATGCCAAAATTATTCTGGATTTATATTTTCCAATTTAAAGAAAGTAACTGAGTTATGAGTAACTATATAATTTCTTGAGCGAAATGTTAAATGAAATTCAATAAGTAGAATAAGCAATTTTGGATATTTCAGCAGTGGCTCTCCCATTATGGTTTGCATTTTCAGTAACTCACACGTTTCCTAATCGGACACAGTGCCTCGAGTTATGCGAGCTACCGTGTACCATAACAAATGTATATATGGGGAATAAAAATATCGAGATGTATACTTGTGCAAAACTTAGACCGCCTAAGGTCAGATCACTTTAGCTTTTCAATCTTTCTTTTCTTTCTCTTGAGTACGAACAATTTTATGACTAAACAGCCACAAATTGAACACTAGTAATAGACAACTCTAACTAAAAGTATCCTCGTCTTTTCCATCTTTTATCTACGTGCATGATTTAACTTCCAATAGTTGCTAATTCTATAGGTGTCAATGCTTGGATCAATCAAGGGAAACTCATTCTACATGACGTTGCTGGTGTTAGGTGCCATAACTGCAGGAATAGTCTTACTGCTCACTCTCTGCTTTTGTTGCTCGTACTGTTGCCGGCAACCGGTTTCAAGCCGTGGATCGAGCAAAGATGCTCTTAATCCACAAGACGATGGAGAATTCAGGTATGCAATTCTACTACATTAACTAAAACTATTATTATACATATGAACTTTTCTTTTGCCTAAATCACAAGTACAGAGGGGAATTTAGAAAACTAATACTGAAAGCACGATGTACTTTGAGGAATTATGTAGAGTACTCATGGTTGCGTAGGCACATTTGCCGATGTATTATTAAAAATAGCTATTAAAAATTTCTTAAGGTGCCTTGAAGTTCTTTAAAGTGTTAAATTCAGCAGTCGAAAGAGAAGAACTATTGAGGTTATTCCCAATCTGAAATGTTCCATCAAGTTACCAGTAAATGAGATCTTATACGATTTAAAAATCTGCCGCTATTTTCTTTCTAAAATTTTATAACTATAAATAATGTACCTGAGTAGCAAAATTTTCGTAAAACAAATGCACTGTTAAGTATAAGTGTAATAAGTGAAAATTTTACATGCGTCATTTTTTTCACCTTAATATCTTAGTGCCAGTGTAAGTTCACATCACTTGTGTGTATTAAAATACTTTAATTTAAGTAGCTATAAATCAATATATCAAAATTATTGTAATTCCAGGGAATATTTAAACGAAAATGAAATTGGGGTTGTAAGAAAGGAACGGGAATTTTCACGAAGACCACGAGGAACGCCACATGTCGTATAGTGACATCAAGTACTATATGTAACCGTAAAAAACTGCCTTTGCTCATGAAGAGCTGTATTGATTTTCCTTACGGGTTCTCGTTTCTGCCTGATAATCTCATCAATTTGTATGTGCCGCTGTTATTGTCTTTGCTTTATCATTTGATCTTTGCTTTACCAATTATTAACCATATACATTTGCCTTAAAGCCCTCTTTCTGTCATACTCATTTTATTTATAATAACTTAATTTGTCTAGATGTTTCATGGGATGTTTTTTACACCTGCTGTTTTGGTTTTTTTTAAACATCTTTGTGGTTCAGTAATATTTTGATCCGCACGTCTGTATTTTATATAGAGTATTATTATTTTATTGCAACCAAATATGCGATTGCAAATAAATATATTTTTAATAGTAAATTAAGAGTTTTATATATTGTGTAGATTAACTGTAAGCTTGAAGTTTGGAAAAAAAATTATTCAACAACGGATGGTTATGCTTCAAATTTAGTGGTTTGAAAAAATATTTGCATCTACAAAATTGGTATTACAAAAGCAAAATTTGATAGCACTTTTCTAATAAAGTAAAATATTTGTTTCCGTGATGCCAGTTTCTCTGGAACTCCTTAAACGGTACATTTGTCATTGGAAATCATAAATCCTTATGCGGAATGAGTTGTACCCCAAAATGTTGTAAACAAGTTACATTTAAAATATTCACGAAGAACTATTTTAATCTTCATACTCTTATTAGTCAATGGCAATGTTTAACTATTGCTTAAGATAATGAAATGAATTGCTTTCGTACTTTCATTTTTGTACTAGGCATGAAAAAATTATTGAACGGGCTTACTTATTGTAGCCCGTTTATGTAGGATGGAAACTAATTGGATAAAGCTGTTGTAGAAATATAATTGCAAAATATTAGTTTTCACACATTCTATACATCATTCAAAATTGCGAAAATATAAGCACAATATTCTTTATAAAGAACTTTCATTTGTCGTAAGGTATAATAAGTATGTTTATTTTGTCGTCTAGAAACACTAGTGTAATTTAATTTAAATAAAATCCCTCATGAATTATCAAATCGGACTAGACTGGAGACGATGATATTAAAATATTATTGGAACATTATAAGAGTGTCATGCAAATTAACGGGACACTGGGACCAACGATTATTATTCATCACGTCCACCCAATGCAGCATCACTTGGAGACCTCACCACAGGACTAAGTAAACATCCTACTCTGGTTTCCTTCACTTCTTATCATCTTAACATTGGTTATTTGATTTCTTAGTGGAAATATCTAATCATGACCAATGTGACAGCAAATTGAAATTAAGGTGACGCAGCAACACGGAATATAGCGGATCTACTTTAGAGGTAAGGACAATTATACGCTCTTCTTTTTGTAATTTGTAGCAAATAAATATATCTAAAATACGCAACTGCCTTAGTGACCAAATTAATTTTTTTAGAGGAATGGATATTTTATTTCAATAAATACTAGCTGTATTTGCATGATTTATTAAAAATTAACTACAAATTGCCGTATTAATATATCATATTCAAATGAAATTCATTTTCTTGTTGGTTTTAGCAGTAATATAATTTAGAATAACGAGGCTTATCAAATGCTTGCGTGGCAAAAATCTTATGGATACAAATTTTTGCTGATTATTGGATCATTTGAGTGCTTGAAATGCGAGAGAAATTAAAGTGGGACAATTAGCCGTAAAAATGGATCTATTTATTGTATTTGTGGATATCAAAAGCTGCATTCAAATGCTATCGCAACTATCATTTACCTTGAGCTATTTCCTTTTCGTAATCTAAAAAATTGGTACCCGCAATTATTTCGTGAAAATAACTCGCTCGTTGGGATATATCGGAAGTAATGTACGCTCATTCATAATAACAATCCTTAAAATTGGGGGCCTCGTTGGCATGATAACATTATTTAAATATTCCTACAAATCATACTTACTTTTAAAGATAAAAGTGATTTTATTTATATATTCAAGAGACGTTTAAATGCAGACTTACATTTAGTCTAGCAAATTAGATAATATTGCCGCTTTGATTTCAACCGTAATATGGATGGAAGTGTATAGTACTTTACTCGTTTACGAAAGTTTTCTCTGATCACTCACCACGTCCTTCATTCAGTACGAAATTCTAGAGGAAACGAATAACCAATGCAGTAAACCAACACTCGCGAGACCCCTTGGCTACTGATACAGCGTGGGACCCAACGACTTAGCATCATGTGCTCCAAATATGCCTTCCTAACTGAATTAGGGCAACGATAGGAAATTACTACTGATCTAAATAATGCAGATCTGCTAACTATTATACCTCTATCTATAGGATTCCATATTTTAGTAAAAACAAATTCGAAGAGTGAGAACAGGTTTATTCCAGATGGGTGTCATTCCAGTCTGCCTCATTATCATCGCTACTATACTCATTGTTCTGCTAACAGCGTGTACAATATTTTCCTGCTGGATCTATTGCAAAGTATTGACTATAAAACACAATCCAACTGATGACGATTATCCAGATCTTGTGGTTGAGCAACCACTAAAAGAAACGGCACCAGAAGTGGTGTCTCCTGTCTAAACAAATTATAATCTTGTAGAGCTAAAGAATTCAACTATTTCATAATAGAATCCTTCGACTTTTCCCGAGAATTTTTCCAAATATGCTTATATCATTCTTTTTAATCTATGTCACATATCTCTGTAATCTGATATATACGGGTCTGACCCTTTCAACGTCTAGCACTTAGGCTTTAAGGATGTCACTTGTACAGAAGTCATGTTAATACTGTATAAATTAGGTTTATCCCTTATATCTAAAAGAATAATCCTATAAATCCTAAGCATTAAATTAAATAAATTTTTATCTCTAATGATTTGAATAAGTTTGGGAACCTTATTAATACGAAAATCTATGTTCTCTACGCTACAAAAGTGCAGAATCAACTGCCTAGAAAAATCCTCAACAATTTATAAAATAGATTATAATGAATTTTCTTATCAGCACAAAGCGAAATGAGACACTGAGAGAACTAGACGGAAATGAATTATAATTAAGTTTCTGGATGTCCTAGAATGTAAGCAATTTAGTTGGAAACGTTTTTTGAGGGCATGAAAAAAAGTAGAGACCAACTCAAGTAGTAACTAGAAAAATTCCTAAATACATGTAGAGAACGCATGATAAAACTGCTATTCTGAATATGCATATTTGTTGTTAGACAGATTATGTACATATGTATAATTACCCAAACTCATTTCTCTCAGCACCTTTAATGTGGAAGAATACAATGTTATTGATCAAATATCGTGAGTCTTCTAAATATCCCAAACTAGACAATAGATACTATATTTTAAATAATAAATACTAAAAGTCACAACAGTTCTATATCTGCACAAACAATAGGCTAGTGAAATATTCAACAAGGTGATTCAGACCTACATGCTGTGAAGGGTTGAATGCTAACCTGCACACAACATGTATCTTGCTAGACAAAGACTCTAGCTGAGAGTGGAGACTAAATCCTGTGCTTTCGGCACGGATTTCGCAGTTATAAACTTTCATATAAAGAAAATCAGCGCCCAACCACATCCCACTCCCTTATATAATTGTATATAAAATAATACCATGATTTAATCGTTATTTAAAAGAATGGTCAATTTTTGAAAACGCCAAGATGAAAAGAATAATCTCTAATCTTATAAATGAAACCGATACTTGGTAACTTATAACAAACCCATAAATTCGTGAAGCCAACTTCCAGGGGAAAAACTACCAAAAAACATGAAAATTCTACATTTATTATTACCCATGAATATTTTTTAAAAGAAGAACCCTGTTTTCTTTACTCTTAATTTTTTTTAAAATTCAGCAACATCCACAAACATTTAGACCAAAAACATTAGAAGAAGCATATTTATAACTAATACAAATAAAACGCGCTAGACAAAATTGAATCCCTATAGAATATTAACATGCATATGGCTTTTTCTCTAAAAACTACTATAAACACTAACTATAATTAAGAAACAAACAACAGTAGGTACCTGAACAATTTGCATATACCCTAAGCCAGCAATTTAAGAGAAAATATTTCACATGTAACATAATTTTTTTTAAAAGGAATGGTACGAATAGTCACTTTAGCAAAATAATTAATTATTGCAAAAGTTAATATAGATTTTAAACAAGTTTAATAATTATAAGATATGAAAAGTTTTTCACAATGAATAAACAAATCCTACTAAGGAATTAGTACTCGAGATTGGTAGACAATGCTAGTCTGCAAGAATTAATTCATAAACTGTAGCAACTTTTCGGCCATAATGGAACCATCACGAATAACGAAAGCATGCTCGCAATTTCTATCGTCCACTACCACGTGTCCCTTAGGCAACCTCTCTTGCATAAGCATACCTGTTGTTAAAGGCATTCAAAGAGAAAGATTAAAAATGTAGGATTTGTGAAACTAAAGGAATAAAGTGAAAATATTAATGAGGAATTATAGGGTGCTTTTTTGCCACTAAAAACTTTAAAGCAGTTAACAAATCTAGGTGAAACTAAACGGAAAAGAATAATTTATAGGAAATATGCTTAAGCTATAACAACTTTTCTGATAATTACCAATATTCCAATAATACATATGCATAGATTCAAGAAATATATAAAGAAAACGACATTATTTTTGAGTATTTTCGACTATATTAAACCTCAAATCAAATTTAACTACGAGAAGCAAAACAACATCCAAGTTTAAATATCAAAGTGAAAGAACACCGCCTTTCTATTTTTTTTTGATATCCTTATGTATTACTCAGTTTATCTCAGCTCTACTTCACCCTGCACTCTTAGAAAGCCAAAATATTACTTTCACACGTTACGTATTTCTAGCCATTGTTAACTAGTAACAAACCATTAAATAGACTTTTGAAAATGCAACTTACTATAGTCAACCGGACACCATCCATCATCAGTTCCATAGTAGAAATAAACAAGATCCTTATTTTTGATTAAAGACATATCAAAATCTGTAACCTGTAAATAATAATTTGTAAATAAGAAAGAAAACGTCATATTTCATATATAAAACACCACACTGAAAACAGATGAATATATCAGAAATTAAGTAAAAGCTACTTAAATATTAAAGCACTGCTTTTTTGAAAGATAGCATAA
Source organism: Heterorhabditis indica (assembly GCA_020740425.3). Lineage (NCBI taxonomy): Eukaryota > Metazoa > Nematoda > Chromadorea > Rhabditida > Heterorhabditidae > Heterorhabditis > Heterorhabditis indica. Next base: position 233,605 of record JAJAVP010000150.1, on the reverse strand, counting down.
AAAGCTATAAACACAAAGAAAAAAGAAATATTTTTGGAATGATCAACTCGTTCCAATTCATCGTGAGACATATGCACTATATTCCTGAATACGTCCATATGCAGAAGTTCAGCTGCAGAAGAGATGACATTAGAAGGAACCTTCAAATGGCACGTATTAAATGTTAATATCTGGATATTACACTATCATAGACTAAATAAGCTTTGAAAAAAAAGACAAAAGGCCTTAAATCACTTCATTCTCTCTACTTCAATAATTTACATCGTATTAAAATAGAAATCATTCAAAAATGCTAAATATCTACCGGGTGGGTACGAAGTTCTGGAACAGAGATCAAGTCGCATAATTTTGTAGTAAAGGCAGTATACAACATGAAAATTAATCTGGA
>JAJAVP010000150.1:99512-198335 GCA_020740425.3 Heterorhabditis indica | reverse complement strand
ACCCAAATAGCACTACCAAGTAGCTTACCTAACAGTGGTGATATCTCTGCCAGGCACTTAGTTGTTGGTGCTGGGTAATGTCCTTTCTTCGCAATAAACCTTTACTTTTAATCATTAAAAGTCGTAATATATATGTGGAAACATATAATAGACATTTATTCCAATCTTTTGGTTTCTGATTATTAATAAAGATACTATTAGGATTTTTTTTGCCCGTTGACTCTTTATTAGCGTATTTTTGCTAGTTGTGGACCGGGGCGCGTGAATAGGTGAACGGGCAAACGGCTTTTGTACGTCAGTGATCCCATCCGGGAGCCGCCGGTTTTGTTTCTCAATCGGGGCGCGACGAACCAGTGACGCCAGTCGCCGTTTCATCCTGATCTCAAGAATACTTGATTTAATGGTCTCTTTTCTATTAATCGTCCATCTATTTTGGCGAAAACCCCAACAATTATGAATATATGGATCCACCACTAGCACAAAGCGCTAAAATATTAAATAGTTGAAATATCAGCATTTTCCTTTTCACTTTTCCATACCTCAGGATTCATCCAGGCAATGATTTATCGTTTTTTGGTGTGTTTTCTTTCAATCGCCGTTTGCTCTGCTGAATACACTCCTGACTTTTCCAAATTTTTAGCTGAATATTATGGCCCACAAGTCAGAGACCAAATGGAGAGGTAAGAAACATGTGACAACATTCTGATTTTTAAATTTGCATTTTTGGGTACGTTTTATTAATAATTCAATTCAAAATAACGTAAACTCACTGTTACAGAAGAGATCTTGGATCAAAGGGATCTTTTGGAGGAAAGGCTTATCCAGATGATATCCTCTATAATCAGCCAGTCATATTCGTTCACGGGGTATCCGATACCGCTGGAGAAAAAATGAGAGAAGCTGCCAATTGGTTCAAGTATATTTTTACGATTAGGCTATTTTTTTCGTTGCTTTTATTTTAAATACAATAAATAATCAATGTTCTAAGACGTTCTGAGATTAAAAGAGTTTATATTTATTAGGACACACGGTTATAAAGACAGTGAACTCTACTCGACCACTTACTTCAATGGAGCTCAAGGGAATCCCCTGAAGTGGGTCGAGTACGGCATGAAATGTGAATACGTTAAACAGGCGAGTAGCTTAGCACTTAATGGAATGTAATGATAAAAGAATTGAGACTGAAAAAAATTCCAGTCTAATGTAGCCTTTCCTAAAAAACTTTTACTCTTTTTCTTATATTAAATAAGTTAGTCTTTAGGTTCGCGCTTTGATAGTTGCTACTCGTCTATATACTGGTAGGGCACTTGACGTTATCGCATTCTCTCTCGGAGTTCCTGTTGCTAGAAAAGCAATTTTAGGAGGTAATGAAATTGATATACTTTGTGAATTTTCCATCACGAAATTCAAATAAACAAACTTTTACAATTTTAGGCCTTTGTGTTGATAGTGGAGAAAACCTTGGAGAGCCACTTACTAAATATATAGATACGTTTGTTGGCGTTGCTGGGCCAAATCACGGAGTTAGTTTGCAGGTACTGCATAGCATATCATGACATGATAACTAAAATATTTAAATCTACTTAATGATAAGTGTAATATAACGATTTTAATGCTATGAAAATTTGAAACCAGAAAGGAAAAGTGCATATTTTGAGAAAAGATATTTTAGGTTGGAGGTGTAGCGATTCCTGGTTGTGTATTTAGTGTCCTTCCAGTGTGTAACCAGGTCACTGGATTGTTCTCTGGATTCTGTCCTAATGAGAGTGTGTACCTACAGGTCAGGTATTCGTACTTTCTGTTTACAACGTTAATTAACTTTAAAGAATAACTTCCTTAGTTTGATTTCTTTAATATTACAACTATGAAATCATAACCATGACAAATATTTTCGTTTCATTCATCTTTGATCAAAACGTCCTTCATTTCTTCTTTAGGATATCAACGCACAGTCCAATTATGAGGGTCAGTACGTATATACTGTGTACTCCAAGAAGGACCAGATGGTTGGGTACAGAGTTTGCGATAAGGTAGGAACTACGTATTTTCAGGTATAAGAGCAACTGCCGCTATAACTAGTAGGTCACAAGTAGGTATAAAGAAATAAACTAACGATGTTCAAATGAAAGTGTTGCCTAGAGAAAGTTTTTCAGTGGAGGCATAATGAATAGTGATTAGATGGAATACACCCAATTATTAGCACATCTTAAGTAATGATTTTTGTCTAATTTTGCAGATAACTCCACAAATTCGAGGACAGTCGGGTGAGAAAATTTTCGAGGATCTCAATCACGATCAAGCATTTCATAACACACACCACGTGCAATTAGAAATGGTTCGCAATCATGTGGTTATCTAAATTATTAGTGCAGTAAACTTAAATTATTTATCAGATTATTTATTCGTGTTTTCTGGTTTAAGTTACATACATTTGCATGATGAAATATTCTTGTCATATTTTCATAAGCTAAAAAGTCTAATAAGCGAAATGTACTAAAAGGAGTTGTCCCTGAGAAAAAGCTTCCAAGTTAATCAGATACATTTCTTATTTATTTTCTTAAGAATGGGCATATACTGTAACGTTCTGTGATATCTAACTAGTTCTATTCTGTGTAGGCATACTCTTCTCCTGGGTATTCCTCTTTTTCGTTCTTTACCTCATCCGGTGATTTGGTCACGAGTCCTTAAGGACAAATATATTATGACAAGAACTAGGAAGAAACATTGCACAAAACATAAATGCACTAAGGAGAAAAAATCATGTGCTTACGCATGCATGTGGCTATCTCCATCATAATTCCTTTAGAGACGTCGTTCTTCAATGCACATTTGGAAAGGTTATCCATTAAACGAAGCTCCGATGGCATAAATAGACCACATCTGATAAAACATGCATATGACATTTAAACTGGTACTACTTAATTCCACATGATTACGTATCGCATGCAAGGCAATCTTATTCTTCTCATCCACCTTAGCAGTTATGTTTACAATAAAAAATGGATACTAGGAAGCGAGATGATTATTAGTCCTGATTTATAGACGTACATTATGAAAATAACAGAAGGAATCAATTTAACAGGGAAACTTTTTCATTTTCATAAAACGTATTATTTCTGTTCCCACAGTGAAATGAAAATAAAAACTAATCCAAATGCTCTGTATAATCGTTGAAAAGAATTAATTTAGATGAAAAAATTAGTAAAATAAATCTATTGTTTCACAAAAAACTATCTTAAGTCTTGTGTAGATTAGTATTTGTTTCTTACTACAAGTCTACATGTTATCTAAACGTAGAAGGTTGTCCAACTCCTATTGGACATATAACCTTAGCTACAGTAACCCTTATAATTACAAGTAAGAGAATTTTATCGTTCCAGATATTTTCATTTAGTTTTAACCTTGTGACATGGGGCACTTTATTGTTGTAAAACTAACGACCCATTATTGAAGCGTAATTCAGGTTCGTTTTAACTAGATTTTACGTTGTTATTTACTATGCAACAATAAATTTGTGTAAAACCCTCTAAACATGAAGTAAGCCATAAATAAGAGTCTAGTAAATCTATTAAGCTATTTTCTATTTAATTAAAGGGTCAATTTTTGTAGGTTTAAATCAGTAGGTGCTTTATACATGAATAAAACTAATATTATAATTTGTGGAAATAGTGTAATAATGCGAGTAGTTTGCAACTAAGAAGAGCTCGATAGAAAAGTGCTAAGTACTGCTAGAAAGGGAGCCAAATAAATGTGGCAACGGAAATCCACAGTTAATGCTATAGGTTAGTGTGTGCGTGAATAGGCTATATTTTAGGGGATCCTCGATACCTTGAACTACATAAAATGCCTAAAGTGGTTTAAAAGGTTTGCATGACAAGCAACCAATGCCATATATAAATATCTCATGCAATTTTGTAAAAAGAAAGCATCTGTGACTTAAAAATGGACAACTATAGCTTAGGAATTTTTGTATTATTAATACATGGAGATGCCTCTTTTCAATATTAATGTGAGTTTACTAAATTCATAGGATGCAAAATTTATTGCTATATAGTCAACTATAGCAAAATCGCTTCAGAGTTATGATTTCATAGTTGTAAAAGTAAATTATTTTGTGTGGTGGTATGCTTTTTAATATGTGTCGCCTTATTAGAAAAAGTACTCTTATATAATGACTAGACTATGGACTCTTTCTCACAAGAGGAGTCTCAGTCAGTTCTGCAATACTTAGCACTCAGCTTTACTGGAACGCTAATGTGACACGAGAATTTGAACCTGAGTGTAAATACAACGTTGCGACTCTGTCATAGCTTGTCGTTATTTAACTAACCGTTGTTTCCGAGAACAAGCGTTATCAGCCGGGTAGAAGCAGCTAAGTATGCAGCTGTTCATTTTCTCAGCAGCTTTAGTCTTGTATATAAAAGAACTACCTAGAATATAAACAGGTAAAGAAGAGCAATTAACGAATTTTCTTTACCTAATTCTTTCAATTATAATAGATTCTCACGAATTTTTCATTTTGTTCTATTATTATTCTCTGTATTTTATTTTTCAAAAAAACCGAAATACAAGTAGAACAACTTTTTAAAGTTCTTTAAAACAACACCTGACTCAGATATTAACCGAAACAGTTTTACTAGTTATAACATTCTAAATAACATTATCTGTATTGTTCCCCAATAACTTATATCATTTTATAACAGTCATGTAGACAAAATAGCCAACTAATATAAAGTGGCTTCATTTCCAGGAGAAAGTTCTAGTTATCTAACGTCACGGGTGAGACTGAGGCGTAAATGGAAGCAAGTTGACAAATAGTTTCTAACTGGATCTCATACTTACACACTCGTAAAGATCTTCAAAACAGCTCACAATAAACACCTTGTCTGTTCTGCTGTTTGAACACTAGATAACTATACTTTTACATTGAAATTGACTACTACCGCGCAATAGTAGATGTGAATTAGTTTCATTTCTACTCACCAACTTTCTCAGTTATTTCAGTGAATTCTTTGCGAAATATTTCTTGAAAGACGGTAAAATTACGCCTATTGATGACATTGATTTTCTCGTGACTCGTGCATCTATAGCAAAATATCTATTAACGAAAAAAGGAAATAATATGGTTGTAAAAGTTAGACACCAAAATGAAGAGCTAATAAAGTATGCATGAGATAAAATTTAATTCTTCCTTTTTGAATAGTTAACGAACCCTGATCCGACGTTATTAAAGGTGCATTTTATGGTGTTTGTGAGCAAATGTTCAAATTGGCTCAAACACTTTATGTACTTTGCTGGCACTTCTCTCTCCTGAATAAATAAACTAATATGTTCAAGGTTATATCAATTATCACATTTTTATAGTTAAATTATAGTGGCATGGGAATTAAACTTATGAAACCAACCTTACACGTTTTCAGACATTTTGGGAATGACAAACGAATTCTCGTATTTTCAGTGCATTTCTTATATGGTTCACATAAACACTGGTTCTGAATTTTTGTCTCAAAACATAAGATGAAGGAGAGAAGAACAATTATAGTTAAAGACCATGGCGACATGACCGTGACCCTGCAAAGTTGATTTATACATATATTGATAGTTTAAGAATAAGTTAAAATCATTCTTTTGCTTCTTAGTTCAAGAATAGCTAGTGAAAAAGTTAATGTGTTTAGTGCTTTTCAAGTAAATCTACAAATGGTGGGACTAAAAAAAGTATGAGTGAACTGGAATCATCTAGGCCAATATATTACGTGAAAACTATAATTTAATCAAATAAATAAAACAAGATATTAATTGATGTAGAAGCCGAAAAACTTCTATCTCTGCAGCACACTTCCTTCAGGGGCATAAACTGGAAGATATTTGAGAACGCAATGAACTGTAACAATCGTACAGAATGAGCTGTCTTTTAGACATTAAAGATATATATCTTAATTGTAAATAGATAAATTAACTACGGAGATCATTCAGTCCCTTTCATCTTGTCGCGCACTAAATGAAAACAAATATAACTATTCAGAGGGATTGTAATTTTTTCACTATTTAAATTAACAGTTAAAACTATCAGGAAGTCTGTTAATTATCATAATGAATATAACTCTTTTGTCCTGAATAAATGTATTGAAAATGCTCAATACATAAGAGGTAGTAGTTCGAGGAGTAAAAGAGGGTAGATAAATGACAACATCGATTAATATAAAGGTCTTTGTCTGTCACATTGTTGATGATGATACTACTTTATTTGTTCTTTTCTTTCCTGTTCCTGATTAGATCATCAATGGCTGGCAGGCATTCTTTGGATCGAGACTAGTTCTGCGGCGAAAGCCATCATGTTGATGTGTAACCTACTGGTCACAAATCATTCTCGGAAAAATACGCCATAATATTTAATTAAATTATCAAGCCATGTGACTATTAAATTCTCTTTGCGATACCATTCATATACACAAAGCTAACTTTATAAGCATAAAATTAATATTTCCCTAACTCCAAGACGTCATGATTGTTTGTGCTACAATTTAAGGTCACGTTTTATCTGATGGATTCAATTCTGAGGAACTAGAATTCAATCAGATTCTTTAGTGCACATCCATTTTTATCTGATTTACTACTGTAGTATGAAATATTAGCGTGTGGTAATCCTCAAAAATTTGTAGCTTCTAGCAAATTAATCAAAAATCCGTTACACGTTACAAACATCCGTCGGATAATTAAACGAAAGAACCTACTTTTAAAGAATTAGTAGCGATTGACGTAAAAGATAGTCTAGTCATTTGTAGTCCTGAGTTCCACTATAAATACTATACAAGTAAAAAAGAAAGTAAAACAAATAAGAAAGTAGCAAAACAGTGATGAATGAATATTATAAGAGTGAGAAATATAAAATCGGGGATATACATTTATTGTACTGAATAAAATTGGTAATGCTCTTCACAGGTATTTCTCGAACCGTAATAAGCCTCATAAATTATGATAAATTCGCGTATAAACATTCACCTTATCCATAAAAAGTGGCTAACTGATACTTTCGAATATATTCTAAACTCTAACTACGTGTGTACAGGCTATGCAACCTTACTATAACTACCCACTTTTGAATAACCTTTCTTAGAATCTTAGAAAGATTAAAGAGCACAAAATTATAGAAAAATTCAACCGTGTCATAAACCATGGACTATAAAAGTAAAACATAGAAAAGTATATAATTTAGGAATATGTGGAAAACAATATTAACAGTATTCCTGTATGATGCATACAAAGGATATAAAAAGAAAAGGAAAGAGATCAAAGGAAAATGAGCGAAACAGTAAAAGAGGCACGTAATTCGAAAATAAGTATACTACATTATTGGAGTCCTAGATCCTAGATTCTCCATAGCACTGTGTATTCTGAAGTGCAATTTGTTCTCCAAAGAGTACCCTTTGTATTGCCGCGATTTTGCCAAAAGAGCCTCTGCCTCTTGCCGTCTACCCTCTGAGATTCGAATCAGTGCTAGTTCATAAGTTGCATTAGGAGGAAGATAGGTGAAGTCCGTCAGTTCTGATTCACTAAAATATGAATCTTTTCAAACAAAGGAATAAATAGACGAATAAATTTAACTGGTCACAGCAGTGGAATTTGCGTTTGTGCTAATACGTATTAAAACGAGATAAACAAATGTTTAAAAAAAACCAAGAGATATAAAACTTAAATGTCTAATATTTCTTGTAACGATTCTTCTGCTTGAAATGGATTGTGTAGTTGGCGAAGACATACAGCACGAAGAAAGAGGTAAAGACAGCGGTCGTCTACATCAGCTAAAGCATAACAAATAATTACGAAAAATAATACTTTTCTAGGCATTCCATAACTAATCAACCTGCTATAGTACACATGTTCACTTAGATCTAGTTACTATCAGCTCCACGGAGAACTCAATCTTCACATTAATTAGCATAATATTCTGATCTCGCCGTATAATAGCCAGCTCTGCAGCCACACGAGCTTTCCTCCCCACCTTGTCCTTGTCCTAATAAGACTTCCACTAGACTCCACTCAGTCACACCTAATACAACCCATATTAATTGTATCCGAATATATGAATCACTAGGCATTTTTCATATTGGATCTAGTTGCTTTGCTTCAATATATAATCCTCTTTCTGTTGATATTCTATATGCAGTATGTCGGATTACTATTTGCTTATGGATATGAACGATCTTTAAAAAAACAACTGGTTTTTAACAAGTCCATTTTAATTTAAAGGTGCTGAACACTTTTCCAAATTGACTGATCAAGCTCCATTTTCAGCACACTAACGTTGTTGTTAAACTAGCCGAAATTGAAAATATTATTACGCATCACTAATAATTATATTTCTCACTAGAATTTATTTTTCTAATAGTAAATTAAGAAGTTTATAGGTACTAACAATTGATTTCCATCGAAATTTTTCTTCTCATTGACATCCCTACTTATTCCATTTCATACAAATGAGACGCTGTATCAAATTAAAATTTTCAATTGACAGTAGGTGCTTTTGCGCAAGATTTAGGATTACGTAACGATCTTCAAGAAAGATATATTTTAGTAAGAATTACATAAGGTATAAAATAATGTAGAGCAGGCCGAGGACATTTGGAAAGTAAACTAGAAATTATCATAGAAAATCAAGTGGGAAACGATAGTTTGGTAAAAAATTCTAATAAACTCTTGCGCTCTTATATTCCAACCTCTACTTTTACGTTTATGGACTACCACATGTTTACCTATTATTTAAAATTTGAAAAGTACTCAAAACAACAAGCCTCCATTTTTTTTCATTTTCCATATTCTGTCAATATCTTCTAATATAGGCTGCATCAGTTGTGAATTACATCCTAGGATGTCGAATCCATTCCAAAAGTAAAGAAACTCCTGAAGTATTCCTATTACATCGAAAGTAAATTTAAAATAATAAGACTCTGTTAGTATGATGTAATTATATTTACATAAATACTTAAGAACTACAGGGTGCGCCAAGTCCTAAGAGGGACTTCAAGTGTTATTAAATTAGCATATGACGTAGTAATTTGGTATGCTAATGAATACGTGTTGGATAAAGCTTTCCTGGACCATGTTTAAAACTTCAGTCAAGTATCTCGTCTCTGAGCTGTTACATGACGTCCAAAGTTCTACGCATTGCAATCATCCACCTGCATGAGCAAGGGGAGAAAATGACTGCTATTGCTAGGAAGCTCGGTGTCACGAGAATGGCTGTTCACCGGACTGTGAAACGATTCCAGGAGCTGGCCACAGTATAGGACCGTTACAGGAGTGAAAGACCCAGGTCCGTGAACACTTCTCGCATTCGAGAAATTGTCAAAAGGGTTCTTCGAAATAACAAGATATCGATGAGGAAGATGGCTTCTGACCTCAATATTAGTCCAACATCAATGAGGAAAATTGTCAAACATGAACTGTAGTTTCGCCCAGATAACATTCGTCAAACTCATATGGTGATGGAGAATATGATGGCCAATCGTTATGAAAAAGCGAAGAAACTTCTAAACGTCGTTCGGTATGGCCGCGCCTCGAATCTGCTTTTCACCGTCAACTTGGCTTAGAATAGTCAAAATAACAGAGAAATTCTTCGACGTGAACATCAAAGATATGAAAGAACATCCGTTGATAACAGGAGTCATTTCCCGCCATTTGTCATGATTTAGACCGGGATAACTGCGCCAGGAAAAATCCCGTTGGCATTCTAGTCAATAAAAATGTCGAAATTGCCACCAAAATGAAATTGTCGTAACGGTAGTAGTTCCTTGAGCCTCAACATCTCGGACCATACAATTTGATATCTAAGCAGAACTAGACACCTGCCCATGAAGTCAAAACATCGTTTGAGACCTGCCGGCAGCGGTTTTCACTCTTTCAGAGCCAAGAAATTTAGCAATCAAATTCACCAGATCTGGATCCGATGACTTTTGCAATACAGTCATCATGGGTAACTTCCAGAGACATCAACGAACCCATGTGACAGCAACATGAGGACATTTTGGATATATACTGGACTAAATCATTGACAGATATCTTATGTATGTCCAGATAAATATTCATGCCGTTTTTACCATGAAATTATGCGGCTTGACATCCGTATCACAACTCTTTGCGCACGTGATATAACTAAATATTAATTAACTCACATAATGAGCAAACAAAAGTGATTTATTTGCAATGAAACGATTGGCTTTTTTAGCACAATATTTCTCTACTGGTATGGATTTTCCGGCTATTCGTTGTCGGAGATTGTCAACCTTCCTAAAATATTTGCTGCAATCTATTTTTATTACGTAAACTTTTAATTTCTACATAACCTATAAGTTTTTAGAATGTTAATATCTTCACTTTCTTACTTCAGTCCCTCGAAACTTACTTAGCTAAAGCCGCAGCTGTCTCATCCCTCTTTGCTGGGTCTGTTGTCTCATCTGCAGCAAAAAAGATGCACAACATGTAGGTGTACACACACCGTGACCACTTAGATTCGTTGACAAGTTTTTTGGCGTAATTAGCAGCTTTTGCCCATTGTCGAAGATAACTATGTGCAAAACTGCAAAGAAGAATTTGTTTACCTAATTCCAATTCAGCGTCTAAAATGTTTAAAACTAAATCACTGGCTGAAATTACAATAAAAAATGAAACTAACAGTAGTTCCCAATAACAGCCGTGGTGGAACTGCTTGTATACATCCTGTGATTCAACAGATTTATTGAAGAAATAGATAGCAGAATCAATATCAGAAGATATGAGAAGTTGACGAGCACGGAGAAACAGAACAATGGCGCCCTGCAAGAAAGTATGGAAAATACATATGAAACTGGCAGGAGTTAAAAATAAAATTATATTGTGAAAAAAGTAGAAGCCATAAAATTAATAGTACTTTTGGGTATTTCTGCATAATCTGTGGCATCAAACGATGACAAAGTTGAAGATCTGGTTGACCAGCACCAAACATGAAACAAATAACGAGATGCCAAGTAAGTAGAAGCAAAATACATAGAGGAGAATGTAAAGTTGAGGTCATTGCTGCACAGCGATGAAGTTCGGTCATTCCTGTTAACTGAAATAGTTCTCATAATGTGATTAAAAATGCGTAGTGTATAAGTGATTTTAATAAGTTACACTTTAAATCGTTAACACGTGGTTTTAAAACAAATGGATACCATGATTTCAAGGTAAACTTATTTAACTGCTTATGAGATCGTTTTAACACAAGTATTAAATGCAAAATATAAAGTGGTAAGCAAGAGTTAATATCCCCGTTATTTTCTTAAATTTGTAGATTTTGTCGATACCCATTTATTGCGTTTTCGTAGTTCCACATATAACCATAGTTTCAATGTAAATAGGAAATAAGTTTAAAGGCTAATATAATGGCTATATAATTCCTTTCGTAGACTACCATTATAGAATATTTTTCAGTAACAAAAACAAATAAGTTTCACTGAAAAACTTATCTTCCTAAAAGAGATATGATTTTGTTTCATGAAACTTACAGCTTACTCATCAACTGCTTGTAAACATGTTTTTCCTATGCTTTTCAATAATATGGTTTCCGAATGATAATAAGAACAGTTATTTAGTTGAGATTGATTTAGTTATTATTATAGCATGAGTTTAAAGCACTACTATGGGTTGAGACAAATCTAGTACATGTGAACGACAAAGGCTTATGTAAATTCTATACATTATTATGCTATCTCTCAGCAGTTAACAAAAATATTGAAAGTAATATATAAATGTCTCACTTTATCCCCTGAAAATCCAACAACTTCAAGAAGCCGGAGAACTTTGGACGGAAGTGTAGAGAGCATAAGATTAAATGTTCCAAGCCCCATGCGAACACCACTCTCAAACTGGCTTCGCACTTGCGGATCTCGGCCCTCCCATATGGAGTAGTCATTCATCATACGCTCACAAGACCTAAGTATACAAATCGTGATACTTGTACCATAAATAAAAATCAGTTACATACCTATATATCTGATAGCAGGTCCTGATCCTAAGTGCACCACGCAAGAAACTGGTGAAATTATCGTCCTGGAAGAATGAGAGAACGGCTCGGCATAGGAGAGTCTCAGCATAACAGAGCTCGGCATGGATTTCTTCTTTAATATAACACATTAAAAAAGGTTGCATATACATTGTAACTACTTGTACTAATTTAATATGATGCCCATAAAATATATATTATATGAAAATATTCCTATTACCATCTGTGATATGCCTTTGCTTTCCTCCAAGACTCAAAAATGTTTCACTCAACGAGAACTTCTGACGAAAGCCCTCAATCATTGTGCAAGATTTTTTGCACAGTTGCAGAGATTTTTCCATGTCTTTCTGTAAAAAACATAATCTGCTAATATCCGTTCACAAGTATTCAGTCATATTTTATATCCTAATACCATTATTTTCAATATGCAAAGAAAAGTTATTTCCAGATTAGAGTGATATATATTCTAATATATAAATAAAAACAGCTCTAACGTACTTTGTCACAAGTCATCATTGCCTTAATAAACACTATACAGTTGAGGCCCAAAGAGTGGTACATGCTGCGATCAGCGCTGCAAAGTGAAGTACAAAAAACAATGGAGATATTTACACACAATAAGTGAGAGGCGAATTTTTAGAAAGAACAAGAATATTACGCAAAGATTATTGGAAAAGTATAAAAAACAAAAAAAAACAATTTGAACCATTGTGGAAGTTAACATGCGCGTGGAAAGAAATTATACGGTGAGATGGATCTCACAGTTCAGCCATTCTCTCTTCTGCCATATCGAACTTGTTGTTCAAGAAAAGGTTTAGCGTAATTTGAGTTTCTGCAATGGTATCCAAGAGCTCCAGAGAATCACTGCTGCAATAAATAAATAGAACTATTAGGGAAATGCTATATTATTATTTTAACGAAATATAAGATTAGCTTATTTTCACAAGATTATATTTGATGGAAATTATATATTATGGCAACTACGTACTAATATGCTGGTGATTTGGTAATTTACAGCTAAGAAAAACATCGGAATTTCAATAGTAGTTCTATCTCACTTAATCCTTTAGTAACGGCTTAATTTTTAATAGTTATTTCTCTCATAAGCCTAACCAAAAATCCCACTTTAAATTAAATTTTAGTCGATATTTTGCCGATAAACGGAAGTATAAATGAATACTTTTTGCTATAACACTCATCAAAACACGTTAACTCCGCTGTAACCTACATAGGTATTTGTAGGCTAAACTGAGAAACAACACCCGAATTACGCAACTACTATTGTATCCAACCTAAAAACTGTTAGCCCAAAACAAGAGATCTAGATCCATTTGAGTTTTAAGAGAGAACGTTTTAAAGAAAGAACTTTTCTAAGTGGTTTATTTCCTAAATGAAAATATCATAATTACTAAACAATATTTTTCCACTATTTAAAGGGTTATCAATAAAGAAAACTATATGCCTTGCAATATACTTTATAAATTCTCACTTTTCTTTATACTCATAACCTACAGAGGTTACATCGGGTAGCTTATTTTTAATAAGATAAATTTTTTGAAAACTGGTGTCAAATGGAAATGTAAGCCTACAGAAATACAAAAAATATCTTACTAAGTGACATGTTCTGTGGCATCAAGGTATTCCGTGTCACTTTCTGATACTGTACCCGTTGTCAGTTTACTCAGTGATCGAGGCCTTTCAACCTCACTCATTTGGCCCTCTAAATTTATATTTTACTTCAATAATTAAATTATCAGGAACGTATGTGAAGCGAGTCACAAGTATTAATATTCCTAGAATTGTTATGGAAATAATCGAAATTAGTACAATAATGTCTAAGTAACTCATTTTCATTATATACTAGCAAGCACAAGTTCAGTAAAGATATAATACTCTGAATTTTATAAAGCTTAATAATTGAGAATATAGTTATTTGTTCAAATCTTCTTTCAACTAAACATTTATCTGAAATTATAACTATAATACTAACACAATAGTAATTTTTAGACTATACCGTGGAACGATAAACTCAATTCTACATTATAAAGAATAATACAAATATGAGTAGGCTGAATCATAGCGAATGACAGGAAGGTGATTCTTGGCAGCCGCAGAGTTGCTGGGCAACCAAAATCCCCTTATCAGTATAACTTCAAAGACAAAATAAAACTGAAATAAGGAAGCAAGAAAAATATGGAAAAACAATTTTTACTTATTACATTAAGGAAGCTATTGATGTCAGAATTACAGCTCATCTATACAAAGAAACCTCTACTTTTGTTCATAGTACGAATCCTTATTTATACATAGAAGTTGAATATCTTAGAAATTGTCCTTCTAAATTAATCGTGACATGTAAAGTGGTGCTATCTTATCTTTCACTAAAAGTAAGAATCAATGAATCTAGGATGACAAGATTAAATTAGACGGAAGTCCTTAAAAATAGATAAAGAATGTTATAGAAACAAAAACATAAGAGAAATGAAAAAAGACAAACTATAAAACAAAGAAAACTAGTAGAAAAAGCTAGCTTAGCCAATAATAAATGTATTTTAAAACAAGCCGGGGATTTTAATAGCCAGCAGTGGAGTGCAGATGAAAATGAAATGGTGACCTACACTCACCTCGCGCTTGGTTGACCCAAATACATGGGGTACCTCACTTTATAACCGTTCCATGCGCAAACTATTTAAAATGGCTTATAGCTCGTTAAAGGATATCTTAACATGATAGCGGATAATTACAAATTCAATAAAACCTCAAGTTTTCTATAATTTAAATAAATAGTTGAAAACTCCTTAGTATAAGAGTTAGACTTCACATAATGCAGTAATTGGAATTAGGAAAACTTGAAAGTGAATATTAGCACAATAAAGAAAGTAATAGATAAGAAATGTTGATTAAAAGGGTTGTTCCACTGCCTAGAATAAATCAATGGAGAAATTAAGTATCATAACAATGATCTCAAAAAGGCGTCATACTGCAACATAACTAATTACCGGGATATTCTAAACAGTCTCTAAGGAAACACGCTGTGCAATAATAAATATTTGCTCAGAATGTAGCGTTTGTTGAAGATTAATGAGTCTAGTTTCTAGTTTCCGCATGAACTACTCCAAACTATAGTTATTTATAAGACACGTGTCTCCTAAGAGGTCCCATTTTTACTTAGACAGTATTTGAAAGTTGTTTGTAATATTAGCAAAACTAACCATTTAAAAAATAGCATTATCTCCAGGATAACCTAGTTATACTACTCAAAATTTAGTTTGACTTACAATTGAAAACCAGTTTTATGAAAGCTGATTTGTAACAAAATTAGCCATGATACTTTGAAATCTATTACCGAGTTAAATTTTTATATCCAAATAAAATCAATTTCCAGGTAAAAAAATGTTCAACTAACCAAATCCTAGTCTGGTGAACTTACACACTCCAAGCATTTCTTTAGGTGATTAGCTACCATGTCATGGATCTAAATGTTTACGATTTAATGTGACTAATAATCTCGGTATTCTGTAACAGGAACTTAAGTCAACGCGGATTCCAGTTAGGTAGGTCTATAATCTCCCCAATCTCAAGAACTTACCATTCACTTTATCGGAAGCCCCTGACATTCCCATCTCAGATTCCCTATAAATATGTTACTTCACTGTACCACCCGAGTTTAAACAATAAGGAAGTTGTGGCTTTTCATAAATTTTAAAAAAGGTACTGTTTTATTTTGAAAGTGGTATTCAAAAAAACAACAACGTAATGGGTAAACAGTGATGACACATGCAGTCCCAATAAAAATTAGAAACTAACATAGGTATTAAATTAGTTATAGTAAAACAGAGATCAATCGTCACAGCTGTTAAATAGATATCAATGATCTAAAACAAGGAGGCAACTCGTATGAATAGGACAAAAAGAAATAATTTAAAAAACGATTAAAATTATAAATCTACAAGTCTAATATATTTAAATCAACTAATATTATTAAATTACGTATTATACAGGAAAAATGAGCTGCAATAGAGCACAACGATTACCTGAGATAATGAGCTTGAAAATTCAAAAAAAAAACACGGTAAGGAAAATTTACAATTTAAATGAATGTATGAATTAACTGAACCACAAATGTTAGATTATATGGTATGTAGAAAATAGGAAGCACTAAACAGTTGCTCCGATACATTTATATTCAAAACCATGAATGCCAACGAGGATCCATTTTTGAAAGAAATTCAGGATTTCGAGCTCGTTGCATCTGGTAGTAAAAGGCTTCATGTCGGCCTCCATCTGGACATGCTAGTCCTAGAAACAACTCGAAATTACATAATAATAATAATAATAATAATAATTATTATTATTATTATTATTTAAATAAACAAAGCAAAATAAGACTAACTGTTAGTTTCTGCAATAACTTGAGTGACGAAGGTATTTGCGGCCTCGCACACTTTAATCTTAAAATTAAAAGCTAATATTAATATATAACAAATCAAGATCTCACTGAAAAGTATCACCATAAAATAGTAGGAACTAATGAGAATTATAATTTTTAATACGTTTATTATATTGCTTACTTGATCTTTCTCCCCAGATTCTACTACCTCATCAAGTATGAGAGGACGTAAAATGATATGCGGATCACGAGTTGCAAGACACCGGACAGTAGATGCCGCAGCCCATTGGAAATCACCTAAACATCAAAATTTAATAACTATTAAGTGTTAACAATAAAATTGTAGCAGCAAACCTTCCATGGTCATTCCCAAAAACCACTGTAGGTTAGGAGTTAAGCGAAATGGTACAGAACGTTCTTCATCTGAAAATAGCAAAATAATAGATCTAATAAAATTTTATCTTAACAACAGCAGTATTATCCCAGGCCGTAAGCATTTTGTTCTCTTAGTAATAAAATCATAGTAAGAGCTATAACTACTACCAGTGAAATGGCAGCCAAACTAATCCAAATAAAAAACCTCTATTGAGTTCAAAATGATAGTTGGGGTTGTATAATTGTCCAGTTGCTTGACTGATGTAAATATCTCCTAGATATAATGGAGAAAGATGAGTTACCATCTCAAGAACACTAAGAACCCCGAGATGGTGAGATATCTGGCAATACAATTATTCTTGATGGGAAATCTACTTTAAAGAAAAAATTGGTTAAAATAGTAAAACATTTATAAATGTAGATTAAATATACCTGTTTCCTAAGCATATAGTAGTAGGTTGCATCAGGAAATCTTTCAGATATATACATCTGTAGAATTGATGATGAGATAAAATTATCGGCGACGAATTCACTGTAATAAATATAATACTAATATGTATACATATATTACTTTTTATACCCGTTTAAAGAATTTTATTTAATAGCTAACACATGGGATATTAGGACAAGAATCATTACTAACACTTCTAAATTTGGCATGCAAAACTGGGCATATAGGTTTAAACTTTTCAGGTGTAATCAATAAAATTATAATTCCACCCCTTAAACATTGCTTCCTGAAACAAGATAGGTTAACCTAAAGTAAGAATTAAGGCAACAATGAGTGATAAGTTTCCATTAAAAATTACTATTTGAATGTACCAACAACTACTAATCGCAATTCTTGTGCAAGCGTTAAATCAATAAAATAAAATAAAACAACTCAATATTTCCCATATATTTTCACCTTATCTTAGAACCATTTATCTCACTTTCGCTTACCGATAGATATCGAGCATTGCTCTCTTCGCACCTCCATAACTAGGAGCCGCTACATGAATTCTGTCATAAAACATTGATATAACGTCATCAGGACGCATTCCAAATGTTGATAAGTAGTTGGCAAATACATCAACGGGATGTATCACATTATATGTACTAGAAGTAGTATCAGACTGGCTATATGGAAATGCACCTTAAAACAGATAAATATTCTAGGAAATAGTACGCCAATGTAGTAAAATAGCATACAAATAAACCGAAGAAAAACAAACCACCAATTTCCAACAATGATACGTTACTCCCTACTCTGAGTTGCGTTGGGCAATGTACTGCAAGATGACGTCGACAAGTTTCCTATATTAAAGTAAATTACAAAATAAAAAAGAGATATTGTGGTAAATGTTTATGAAAAATTTATTATCAAATGATAAAGGCGAATAAAATAACTAAATTTAATTGAACATTTACCCTGTACTTTTGCAGCAGAATATTCATGTGCTGTAAATACTGCTGACATCTACTTAACTGATCATTTATTACAGATCGGCGGAGGTAGAATGAACCCACCTAGTATAGATTAATAGAACTAATATCAATCATATTTAGTTAAATAATAATGCATTCGTTGTTTTTCTTACCTTGCCGGTTTGTGCTTTAATTTGAAGTTTTCTAATTACGCTACCTCCTTCGACAGCCACCTCAATATGTGGATCAAAACGAGACATTAAAGATATATATTGACCAGTCTGAAAATTAATATCCTCCGAATAACTTAAGATAATAATAACTTTAACATTTTACTACGCTAAACCATTTCAAAAGAATACTACCTTTACAACATTAAGTAGATCTGAAGGCATTTCTATGCATGCCAAACGATGGCTGAATCGTGATAGATATTCGCTGGATAAATGAAGGGAAAATCGTCTGTAACATAGGTTGCATTAATAGCATCAAATTTTTTTAAAATTCTAATAAGAGCTTCAATGGGCACCTGGGTAATGTGTACAATCTCGAATGTAATTTGTGCTGCCACTTGATCAAAAGTTCTATGAACCGCATTAAACAGCCAGATGTTGGTGGTGTAATAGCTTGAAGTATTTCGGTACTCAATTCGCGAACGAACTGGAACAACCATTACTAAATCTTATAGTATATATAATAATAATCAGTAATATAAAAAAAGCTTAATTAATACCTCATCTTCACTCAATGCTGGTCGCATATCTTGTGAACCTGCCATTACTTCAGACTCTTTAAGCAAGTTACCATTTGGTTGTTTCAGTTCATCTTCCCAACAATTTAACAAGTTGATAGCACGTAAGTCAAGCTCAGCTTTATCCAGTCCAATATCTCGTGCAGAATATAGACATCTAATAAGTATATAGTTGACGGTTCTTTTTAAATATTCATAGACTTGATAATTCTACCTGAGAGTTTCATCCTTCATTTGAGTGGCAAATCTTAAATGACGCTCTACCCAGAATTCTTTCATTGAATTAAGTTCTACTAATAGTTTGTTGAATACCTGAGAAATAATTTTATAAAATATTGTGATACAAAAGGCAAATAGTTGACCACTCTAATATAATTAACCATGATATCCGTTGGTCTACTCCTGCAAATTTTCTCTAGAATATTCATTAGAACTGTTTGCCATTCTCCAGAACCACTTTTCGGAACAGAAAGACCAAATACACCTAAACCGAAACTTCTTGAAGATAATGTAACTAAATAAATATGCAATGAACAACTAGCATCACGGCAACATCTTATATGAAGTTTCAGTAGATAACTAACTATTATCGATAGCTTGGTTAACTGCAGTTTCATTTAAAACCCTCCGCACAGCATAGAAGGTTTGCATTGGATACATTAATCCAACTCTCTCAAGAATGTATATAAAACCTGATGTTGGCCGTTCACGCACTTCGAGAACAAGCTGAGGAAGCCTAAAAAGTTTAACACAATAAAGAGAGGTAAATAAAAAAAAGAAAAATACTGAAAGTACCAATGAAAAAATGAAAATATATTGTAAAAGGAAGGAATAGGCAACATGGATGAAACATACCAGGGCAACCAATTAAAAGGTACAACACTTCTGGCGTGTGTACGTAACACTTTTTCTAGTCCCGCTGATGCAAATATGCCACATGCAGCCATATGTTTAGCAGTCCACAGTATTCTTAAATAAACTTGTTTTTAAAGTTCTATATTAACTAAATAAAAATTAACGTTACCTGGAGATATATTTCCTTGCTTTTGGTTCATTTTCCACACGAGATGCCTCCATATAACACACAATAGCGCCTGATCCACGAGACATTGCCGACATTTCATTCCTAAATTAATATAAAATTAATATATTTTCCAACTATTAAATTTTAGTTCAGATAAACCTACTTTTCACCATGAAATAGTTTATCCATATGATGTCCCCATGCTTTAAATACGTTAGAAGAGCTATTGCTAGGTGTGTATTGTGCATCATGAAGCTGAGCAGCAGATGAAAATGCTTTAAGGGTCTCTTCCTTTCTGCAAACAACACTAGTCAATATAGCACAGACGATACTGGTTCAGAGCAACACTACTTACTTCTCGAGTTTACTAAGAATGGCTCCTTTCTGGTATAATACTTTACATATCTGATCACGATGGAATTCATCAATACGAACCGACTCCGTAAGATCTAGAGCCTTAAAAACAAAAAGGAAAATGAGCAGTTTATGATGATGATTAAATATATGGATATACAGATACTAAGAATACTTTTAAAAACTAAACCTCATAAAGGGCATCAATTCTTTCATGAGGGCTTGTTTTAGGATGATCAGCAATGGCTCGGAGTATTTTGAGATGTTCACAAACTTTCTGATGAGCATCCATCATTGGAACTGTCACCATTGTATGCAATCTAGACAATGATTTAATATAACAATGAATTTTTACAAACACCATAATAAGCAACAAAGCGGATGATTTAAATATTAAAGAAAATAGAAATATGCATACTTATTTAGATTATGTATGGCAAGTTGATATAGCCCCATATTACGCGCAGCTCGTGCAATTGCTACTTGCCCTTGAGCGGCAGAATGAATCGGAAGAATGGCTTGTGAATTGGTTCCCAACGGCAGAGCAACCTAAAATATCATTTAGATTTCGATATAATTATTTTAATTCATAACGAAATGGTTGCATTTCGCAGGTTAATAGGAAATAAATATATTTTGCCCACCCCTCCTCGTTCCCATTCTTCGAATCTTCGGACAACCATTGCATGCACCTGACAACGCCAATCGTACGTCATAGTAATAAACGACAATTCATCAGAGATAGCTCCCGTCCGATTTCTTAGAAAGTATAAAATTCATTGAAACGGTAATCACTCGAAAACTTCTACAGTACAACGAATACACTTTACCTCCATATTTTAATAATGCTCTTCATTTCAGAAATCACGGCACCACTGAATTGTTTTCCACAGGAATCAAGAGCCGTCTTCATTTCAATCACATCAGCAACCTCACGAATGATATTCATAGCCTACAAGCATATGAAGAGTTATTATTGAACTAATATGATTAGATACTTCATGATGCCGTCATAACACGGAAAAAGCAGTTATTTTCTTAAAATATTTCCATGCAGTTCTTAGTAAAGAAATTAACTAATGCTTAAATGGCTTTGAATACTTTCTCATATGCTAGTTACAATAATTTACTTTGTTATTACATTTCTTCTCTATAGTTCTTTATGAGTAATTTTTACCTGAAGTACTTTAACATGAGCATTAGACACTACTGATGGAAGTGCTCTCCAATATGCGATATGAGTCTGAACAGCTTCTTCAACTGTTTTCTGCCGTTGTGAAGACGAATTAAGCCCATCTTCTGGCAGCTACAGAAATATTGCACATATCTACGAATATTATTGTAGAAAAACCAAAAGTAAATTAAACAGACCATTACACTTAGCATTGCATTATAAATTGTGTATTGAGGTAGGAAATCGGGAGGAATGCATCCAGCGATCTAAAATTCCTATTTTATTGCACTTTAAAAAAAAAAGAAAAACAATTGAGAGTAGAGACTATCTTACTTGATCTCTGCATTCTTTAAGCATAACCCAGTCTGGTATATGAGGTGCAGCCTCCATTAAAGCACGAGTATCTTGAACATATGAACTATTTGCAAAGTCGCGTAGGTTTGTCCAACGTGTTAATTCTTTACAACACCTAAAATTCCATATTATAAAGTCCGATGATATAAAATAAGTGTTTTAATACATGTTAAAGCCAGAAAACAAAGAGCACAAGTGATAATATACAATATTCACTGTTTGTATATGTCGAACCACAAATCATATTCAGTCTCGATAACTGGACCAACACGATAATTATTATCTGTTGGGTGAGCGAATTTATCTGTCATGGAACACATTAATTCTTCCATGTATTGGGTTGCTTCTTCAACATCCCCCTACAATTCAAATTACTTCCCAACAGCTCTCATATAACAAAGATCGTTCGGTAAAAGATATAATCAATATGAATAATAACATCACGCTTCAGAAAATAACATACAAGTTGCATTAATCCCATAATTTTGCCAGTTTCTGGGGTTAGAGCCCTTCTGTCCCATACAGATGCAAATTGATCTAGTTCTGATAATTCAGAATATAAAGTACCGAGATAGTCCAATACATCCTGTAAATCAACTACCTCAAATGTAACAAATCATTTGAACTCCGCTATTATTTAAGGTTACCAATTGTATTTGCATTTGAGGATCTATTGGTGATTCCATAAACAATGAATTATGAAGCATCCGCGGAATACACACAGCTTGCCCTTCCAAAAGAAGCACGCCACGGTGCCATGCATGGTGTCGAGTGGAAATATACTAAATTACTTCATAAATGCCGGAAGAGTAAAAATTGCCGTTTAATAGTAATACCATATTTATCCACACCTTGATTAAGGACGGTTCGATGTGAATTGGAGGACGTGCTCTGCTAATCGTATCCAACCAAACAGCTAAGACTGAATTAGGGGATCCTGCTTGGCATGTATGTACACCAGATGAAATAAATGGTTGTATAAGTGCTAAAAACAACGTAGATAAAGTAGAAAATTCTCTAGAAAGGGTACGACTATTTTATATATTTCTTCAAAAAAGAAAAGTAAAAAAGTGCAAAATATACCTCCGAATTCCATCCTCTCCTCATCAGTCATCGATGACCACAATGACCCGAACAAGCGACTCCACATTGCAGCAACAAAATCAGCATCTACAATAAAAATAATAAACGAAATTCCTCTTAAATTATAAGTCTGCGGTATTTTAATTAATGATGGAATTAGTTACAATCTCGTAAGCAACTGACATGCAGTATTTAAATTTAGGTAAAATAAATTCTAGCGTGAAATAACCCTACCAAGATAAAAAACGTTATAAAACTAAATTTTGCTAAAAAAGAAACCTTGTACGTTAAACACCAATCCCGCGATGCTGTCTACAGCACTATACATGTCAAAAGCAGCCGCCTCTACCATAAGACTACGTTGTTCTTCTAACAGTACATCCAATCGTTTCCCTAGATCTTCTTCTGTCTCCATTGTGTCATCCTAAAGTCAATATAGAAAACAACATCTTCCAAAAAAGTAATATGATAAACAGAAATACACCCACTCCTTCAACAGATGCCGGTGTGCTTCGTGAGGATGGTCGAGACTGTGTATTAAGTGCGCCGAGTCCAGGAGCCATTTCTCTTAACCCTGCGGCTGCCTCAAAACTTCTCCAAAAGGTGGCACAATTATCCATATATACATATTTGTGACTACTGGCTAAAAAGTAAGCAATATTAGTGTCACAAAATGATATTTTAGCATATTAATATATAAACTACTTACTACTCTTGGGAATACATCTAAGCAACAGCCAAAGTGCATGTGTTAACCAAAAATGATCTTTGAAAGGGGACCAGTCCTTTTTTTTCATGATAAAAGAAATTCGTGTTAAAACATCATGAGGTAGTTCATCTTCAAAAACCTTTAAGAACTTCATTCTCATTTCCATATCCTAGAAACAGTAGATGATTATAATCAATATATTCTACAAATATTGCATTAAATACTTTACAAAGAATTTAACAAAAAAAAAGAATACCAACAGATGTAGTAAGTCCCCAATAGAACGCATCCTCAAGTTTCTCTGCATAGTCTGATGAGCTCAACTGTGGCTGTTGAAACACATAGAGTACCATGGAAAGATACATTGTCATCAAGTCCTTGCTCTGTCTGGAATACGAAATATTAATTCTGTTTAATTATAATTATTAGTAGGAGATATTTCCTATCTCCACCTTTAAAATTATACTATAATAATAGTAATATGATTTCATTATATATACCTATACCGCTTATCCATAACTGATTGCATACGAACAACTAAAGGTAGGCCTGGATTAGCTGAGTGCTGAAAAAGGCTTTATAAACTAAGGAATAACTTTTCTATTTATTTTTATATTATATACAAAACTACATACCTCATCTTTATGGGATGTTACTAATTCATTAACAATTTTAAGTATAACATCCATGATTTTATCGTAGTTTGTTTTTTCAATAAGTGGCAATAACACATTTTGACAAATTGTTCTTTTACTTTCAGCTCCAATAGAATCGATACGAGGTCGAACTAACTCTAATGCAATAGAAATTAATTCAGCGACACCTGGGAAATAAGTCATAAGAGCAACACCAAAAGATAATAAATTATACATAAGTAACGAATATACTATTGTTGACGAAATGAAATGTACCTTTTTCCCGATTTGAGTCCATTCCTTCTGAAACATGTGCAAGATGTTCTTTAACTGCTTTTTCTAAGACCTAAATTAATAAATTTAGTTTTTTTCTTCAAATAAATCTAAAGGTTAAAAATGGATACGAACTTTAATAAACGCTTGTAGGCACATAGCATCGAGATATCCAGGCTGGTGTGAGCAGATCACTCGAAGTAATGAAAAGGCAGTAAATACTTGCTGAACAACGCTAGTTGCTGATCTAAAAATACATGCAAAATATTAAAATGACTTAATATTAAAGCAAAATAATTATAAAGATGAGTTTATATGGAATTTACTTCACATAGTTGTTGAATTGATCATTCAAATATTTAGAGATATATTGATTAAAAATTTCAAATTCGTCCATTCCAGTCATCGAACAGTTAGATTTTTCAAATAAGCGGCCCACAAGATAATTTACAGTTCGCACCAACTGAAAAATTTTTTTTAACCTATTTATTACTACAAATACATTAAAAGTGCTATATAAAACAACTTTACCCCACTGTGATTGCTGTTCAAACAGGATATAATTGCTCGTTGAATAGGGCGAACTGTTTGTAGCAAAAGAGTCTTTGGCTAAAATATTATACAGTAAATAATACTGTGAACTTATTTGCATTTAGCCAAATATAGACTAACCATAACTGAAACTAAAGCAAGTATAACTTCAAGGGTTTGTTGAGCTTGGGTAACTAGTTGATTCAATTGTCCCTGATTTTCTGGTCTATTCATAGCATCAGGTGGAATCGTCAATTGCTTTTCTAACCTAAACTAGTACACAACTGAATAAAACTTCCATAATGAAATAAGCCTAAACCTATAAATGACAATGACTCGTTGGATTTCAGAATCTAACCATACTTGTTTGAAGGAAACCACCAAGCCACTTCGTATTTAGTAAAAAGACTAACCATGCAACTTTTATGGTAACTGTCTCTCCCCACACAACTGGTTTCAGACAGGCCCTCAGTAAACCAAGGCTGCGCTTACTCATATCTACAGTACTTGCAATAATATGATGTTGTTGAGAAGGATTTGGTGGCTAAAATAACACAACGTTTGTAAATACTATTTTTAAAAAGCATATTACAAATTGGTCATTCACAAAACTCACTTGAACTGCAAATTTAAGCAACATTCCAACCACATGATCAGCATGTTCCTTGGCAACTGGTCGCATAAGCTGTTCATCTTTATCTTTTGATTGCGGAAGACCTACAGTAGATCATATATAGAAATATAGTAATGACAGTAATATTAAGAAATTTAGATTTTTATGACCTGTGTACGCACTTGAAGTTGGTTCTTGCTTAGTAGTACTTGGAGGTGAAGAACATGGTTGCTCAGTACTCTCTTTGTCTGATGACTTTAGGGCTTCCAGAACACTTTCCATCTAATTAATAATTTAATAATATAGTATTCAGAACTACGATATGACATAAAGTGGTAATACCTCTGCATCATCTTGAGTTCCTTTAGCAGCCTGCTCTATTTTCCAGTTACGAAGTAAATCCCACTTTATAACCATCTCGCAAACTTCGAGAGCCATTCGGCGAGTCACTACTCTATATTAATACCATGTAACTTGTTCGATAAAATTCGAAATTGAAATTTAGTGCCTTTCTCATTTTGTCTACGTAGAGAAATGTATTTTGCAAAAATACCTTACCTTTAAATAAAAAATATTTCCTTAAGATAAATATACCTTACATATAAATAAAATTGTTAAGAACCACTAACCCATCCATCATACTATTAGGTGCATTAATTGCTCGACCTAATGCACTAAGAAGAGGAGGCAGCAGCTCATGACGCACGTAAAAGTAAACACGATAATTACGAATGACCATTTGTCTGAAATCTAGAATATAGTAAAAACCAATTTAATTATTCCAAATATTTGCTCTAAGGTGTATTCTACTTGATATAAATAATAAGAGGTATTTA
This sequence comes from Heterorhabditis indica, assembly GCA_020740425.3. Lineage (NCBI taxonomy): Eukaryota > Metazoa > Nematoda > Chromadorea > Rhabditida > Heterorhabditidae > Heterorhabditis > Heterorhabditis indica. The sequence goes on along the minus strand of JAJAVP010000150.1, from coordinate 171,810 downwards.
TAAAGAATATCCTTACAAGACATGCTGGATGTGAGGCAAATTGTGTCCTTCCTCAGTAAGAACCTTTCTTATATTGTTCAATATTTGTTGGTGGCCATCCTCCATCCTTACTGGTACTGCCGGTGTAAGAATATCGATCGCTTTTTTCACCTGATCACGATTATCCGTTTGGTACGAAATACAAAGACAGTGGAACACCTATAACGTACAATTACTTTACTGCACATGGTAAAATTTATTAATAAGCTTAGACCTAAAAAAATAACCTGTAATACTATCTTCCTATTAATAGTGAACCTTTCTATTATGTTAGCAAGAAACATAAAACCAGTAAACCGAAGAGTGGGATCTTGGTGGTTAGTCCAAGTTAAATTTGGCCAAGCAAATAGCATAAATATACGAAGCCGACCTCCTTGTTTCCTTAAATAATGATAAATAATTAAATAAAGTATTTGGTTAACAAAATATTTATTATGTATATATCTGAGAATTAAAGAAAAAGCCACGAACTTGCAGGCATTATTATGAATATGATGTGGTGCATGTTGCACCAATAACGTGCATAACTGATAAATTATTATTATCATTCCATCGCTCATTTTTTGTCTGTGCTGTTCTATTACTTGAGCAAGACGTGAGACAAGATTTTCTGGATCAACCTCCAATAGATCAGATGACGTCTGACTCGGACCGATTATCTAGAAGTGATATAAAAATTTTGGTCTCCGGTAGTTCGAAAATGTCCTATTAATAGTTTTAAAATTAGACACTCATATTCCTAAAGATAAAGCAACGTTTTCTACCAAAGTAACACTTTTGAATAACCTCATCAACATCATATCGCTCAAAGGCCCAGTGTAGACAAGGTATTAGTAGGTACTGGATAACTTTGACGTATAAAAGATCTTTCCCAGTTGCGACAGGCTCGGTTTCGAATTTTTCCATTACATGTAAAAACACTTGACGTCGCCATGATAGTGAATATACCTGACGTAATTAGCACATTTTTTTAAAATGGTTTTCTGGTGATAAATTAAATTATTACAACTTACCGGAATAACCTCTTTTTCTAGGAATTCACGTACAAAACAAAAATCTGTGACATATCGTCCAATGAAAACATAGAGAATATCGAAAAGTAAATAAAAATCCATATGGTTACTCCTGTAAATAGTATATTTGCTATCAATTAAAAGTGGTATATTAGGCAATTATGCTTTTGGATAAGACATAAATATGCAGTATGACAACGAATCTAAATATACCTAACCTGTAGTGGCGTATAAAGCAGTTAACAATGAGTCGAGGCACCTTATACTTATGTTCAGTCATAATTTGTACCTCAATACGTTTCAGATCATTCTCACTCGGTGCTTGTACGACGTAACGTCTTTTGAATTCAGGATTGTTCCACAACTAAAAATAAATTATTTAAACTTATTAACGCACAGCGATTTGCAAACAAAATGGCATCAAATTTTAAGAGGAATTCCTTGTAATAGTATATCTGTAAATAAGTGCAATAATTCAGATAGTGCGCACCTCCCTTAGCTTCCTTACAAGTTCATGTGCTGATGCAAACCATTCAACATTTCTCCGTGATACAGCGTCAATTAAATGTAAACAAGCCATTTCACGATCCATTACAAACAGCTCAGCTTGATCAGTTGCAGATTTCCACTCAGATATTGAAATCTAATATTTATAAAATAAAGATTTAAGTAATACTTATATACTCTTATACACTCACCATCACTTTATCATCAAGCAAATTATCAAAGTAGGATGAATCCTCCATAAGCACAGACCGCAAGCGACCGGCGGTATCATCTTTGATAATTTTTCTTAGTAGAGACCGACGACAAGCGAGTGAGAGGCTTTCTTCACTCAACAAGTGTGCTAACGATTCACGAGGCCAGCGGCACATCAATGAACAGAGGGGACTTAGCCAAGTAAGATCTACCTAAAATTTATGGAAACGAATCTCTTAATTAGATATTGTAAATATTAACGTCGACAAATTAACTCACATCTGTACAATAATAATGCTCAAAATGAGCTATAAATGAGGAAAGATTAATAGCCAGCGAAGCGTCAGTAAAATTACTCGATGATAGCAATTTTAGAGTCATATTGACAGCTTCAATATCTTCTACTCCTACTATATTCTGTGTCCCATCATCATTTGAATTTGGTTGCTTCTGCCAACGACAAATGTATGCCTGGGAATAACTTATTACCAAATTGAACCAAAGTTACCGACGTTTACAAAGGAATATTCCTTACCACAAGATTACGGGCTATTTTTTCATCGAATAGCTCAATATTAAGTTCTAGTAACCGATAGAGTTTGCCTATATCACTTGTCTGAAGATTAACACCATCAGAGAACCTTTCTAGTATATCTTTCCCAACATTCTCTAGTGACATTTTCAGAATAGGAGCATACTAAAAAGTAAACTATTACGTCAATTCAAAAGATACTATATATATAAAGCTACCTTAAGCAAAGCCTCTTCTGATGCAGACTGTACTACTTCAACTCCTGTGAGCAATGATTGTAGAGCAACATGAAGTAATTGTTTCCCATTGACTTCTACAGCTGATAGCGAAGAGCTTGATTCAGACAAATTGTTCATTAAATCTCCAACTAAAGGTTCGAAACCACTTTCACCAAGTGCGTGGTAGCATGCAACTGCACATTCTGAACAATTATTTAGTATGTTAACAAGTAGCATATTAACTGCCAAAAAAAAGAAATATATGAAACAAACTAATAGCATATCCTTTCAATCTTTCAATTTGTTGCAAAATTGGGTAGGGTGGTAAGAAGTGAGCAGGACACGTTTCCGCTGACTTATATGTATCACTAAAAATTATTAGTTTTCGGATCTATATTATTTATTCAAAACGAGTATAAAAATATACGTACCGGGAGCGTAATGTTAGTGCATCTGTTTCACATACATCAAACAAATGTTGAAGAAATATTCGCGTCTTCCTATCATTTAAACTGATCTCAACAAGTGGAGGATCACAAACAAGAAGAGTGCACAATGAATCAAGGCATGCAGACTGATCACTAAGTGACATAACAGCAAAGTTGGCAAAAATAGATTCTAAAAATAGTTTTAAAATGTTGTTTAAAATATATATAGGAAAATAATATAAGATTACCTATAGAGGGAATGAATTTTTCTCGATATCGGTATAATACCTGATCGAGCGATACTTGCAATAATTCAGCGCATTGTGAAATCATGCAAAAGACCTAAAATAATAGTAGCATTAAATAAAAGGCACCTATAAAATGTAGATGGCCACTATGATGAAAAAACAATTGATGAGCAACTTTGACTAAACAGGTTTGCATATGTTGCACAGTTTACTTTAATACAGATTAATAAAATAGGAGTTCAGCAGAATGAGGATAAATAGTTATTAGATATAATTAGTCTATGCAATTACCTTTCCTCTGACATCCGCACTTCCATGGAAAACATGTTGTGCATAAAACTGGACAAATACTAATAAACGTGCATCCTCGTCCTCAAGTCGACATCCCTAAGAGAATGAACATACTAAAATCAAGCTTCAGAATGTTAGGGAATTTCCCACACATAATATAATTTTTTAAATTCACAGTCAACATTCTTTTTTGGAGAACTACTAATGCTCCGATAGCCATGTCCACTGCTCCAGAAGAAATTTCGTCTACCATCCCGATAATTACCTTAATAGACAATGTGAAATACCGTAAATATTAGCCAGTATAATTTTTTTTTAATTTCAATATGTTTGTACTTATTTACCTCAATCAAACTTTCTATTATGTGATTTAAATTCCCTCTAATAAACTGAAATGGATAATGCTCGACCATATATGTCAAGGCACTTGCACCTCCAAGTCGAGCAAACCATGAAGGGCCGAAACACAACGATGTCACTCTCTCCATCAAGTATCGCAAAAATGGAATACGGGACATCTAAAATCATAGAAAGCAAAGATATTTGCCCGTAAATTAAGTCATGATATTGATAAAAATACTTTTTCACTAACAATAGAATAATCCCGAAGAACGAGTCGACAAATATCATTAATATGTCGCAAGGCAACAATTGCAGAATGACAGAAATCCTTGTTTGAGTCTGATAATGCACCCATTAAAGCGTCTACAAGTATTGAACCATCCAAACATAGAGGGAGGTGATCAACAGATAATAACCAATCGCGTCCTAAATTACTACATAATACATGTATATGTGCTAAGCCTAAATAAATTGTGCATCAACCTGTAAACTCAAGCAATGCTTGTAAAATGAGTTGGCGAACAGTTGCATTGAAAAATTTGATATATGACTGTCGAAGATCTTTCCCAACGACGCCAACTAAAACGAAGAATAACTTTAATCATTCAGACCAAGTAGCAGAAGGATCAAAACCATTTGCCACTGTTTAAAATAAATTATTATAAGCATAGATCAACTGTAAAGATAGTTAGTTGTTATTTGATCTGATGAACTCACAAAATAAAACCATTAGCGCATTAATAAACATTGCCCGATCACTTTGTTGTGTGCAACAATAAATAGGATATCCAGGTTTTGTCTCTTCAAGACGCTGCAAAAATTTTCAACTGAATAAGTACAATTAGTTCCCTACATACATTAATAACATACCCTGAATTGATCTTTGAGATGTTCTACAAGACCATATTTCCACTCATCAGTTTGATCTACAGGACCAATACCTGTTAATAATACAGCGCGGGCCAACTAAAAATAGATGTATTATTTTACAATTTATTCACTTAATGAAATTTGTAATATGGAAACCTTACTTCAATGGCATACTGTCTGATTTGCATAGAGTTTGAGAGAGACGACTGATTGGTAAATTGTGCAGGAAGTAATGGTAGTACTAGATTAGCATTTGCATCTGTCTGTGACGTACATAACCTAGATGAGTTTATTTAGCAGTGTTATTAAGTTTCATATAAGTAACGCATAATAACCTCACCTCATTTGTTCTAGCGCAACTCGCATAATTTCACTAAGTGAAAGATCCCCAAAAATAGGACCCGGCTGAGTGAAATAGCCATGTTTAGGTCCACGATTAAAAGCTATTCGAATGCACGATTGAGTTGTATCCTCCTCACTGACAGATTGCAGCCGCTAAATAACCATTTACCGTGAAACTATAATGTGAGAATTCCGACATTGCACGTCCTACCAGTTAACGTTCACTATTTTCCCTCACCTGTGGTTCATTGAGCATCCGTCGATTGGCTCCACCGAACTTACCTAAAATTCGGAATGCTATAGCAGCGGAAGAGGGATCAGGTGAAGTTCCGACCACCTTCCATAATCCTTAAATGGTAAAATAATTAAATATATGTAACGTTTTAAAAAGTTTAAGAGAAGTGTTAAAGTTTCACCTTGCATTAAAGCACCTCTCACAGGAGCCATATGTTCGAACAAATATTCTGGTTGCAAATTGTCAACACATAATTCCAAAGTACGTAAACCTATAGAAAACTAATTATTTTTTCGCTTCAATGATAGGAAATCTATTCTATTACCTTGTTGCACAAGTGTTGAACTTCCATTAAGTGCACATACAAGAGGATCCATAAGAAGAGGCAGATACGGTAAAAGGCTAGATAGGCGGACAGGAACTGTTAGACATAATTCCACAAACAGCTCTCGCATTTGTTGACGGTGTTGGCAAGACTATATTCAAATAAAAATATCAAGTGTTCCATAAGAACAAAAGATTATTTCTTTAAAAAAAAAGGAACACACTTGTAGCTTATTCAAGAACTGCAGAAGGTTCGGCAAAAGTGGCAGAAATTGTCCGTATAATATATCATGCGCACCACCGCCAATTGATCGAAATAATGCACGTAAAAGTAAGAAGTAGTTAAGAGGCTCACGTGCACTAAGTGCTAATTCTGTCGATTTCCGAATAAGTTCTGGTAAGTACGGCTAGAACTGAACCTCATTAAGTACTTCAAAAGAATATTAAACAGTGCGCCCAACCAAATAAATGTCTTAGTAATTACTTTTAGCATAAGTTCTCCATCAGGAGTCGCTTGAGAATGCTGACAGCCAATTGCGGAAAATATGATCTTAAACAGTTTCACATACAGCCCAGTCTTTTCACTACTCACTGAAATATATCTACAGATGCTTAATAATTCAAAAATTTTCCTAGATTAAAAAGTGGATTAACACAGAAAAAAGTGATACCTGCTAAACACGGCATTTTAGCCATAAGATATTTAAGCATAATACTACCGAATTTACACGACACATCGACTCGAACCAAGAAAGTATTAACAATTAACTGAAGCGGGAGATTTCTGAAGATTTCTAGTTATTCTAACTGCATCCGTATAAAATTTGCTTGCTTGGTAATGTTTTTGAAAAAAGATTACTGGTATTTACCTGAATATCCGCTCAACAAGGAAATCCATATATTTTGTGAATAATTCACGAAAAACATCAGAATCAATAGTTGTAAACTGAAATAATGTCCTTTCTGGAGATACCGAAAAACTTTTCCAATAGTTACTGGATTTAAACGAACCAATGATGCTAGTGATTCAAGAGCTTCTTTCTCATCCTTTGACCTTGTTCCACCTGTTGATCTAAAGAAATTTTTGTAATTAATTGCATATTTTTAGAAGTTGACAGAACATATAAATAAACAAACTGGTTTTGATTCCTATTGGATGGTTGTGGAAATGGCATTATGAATACATCCATACATTGTATTCCGTATTTAAGAAGACGTTCAAATAAATCTCGTTCACGGGCTAATGTTTGCGAAGCTAAAAGTTATTTTTCAATTTAATCACTACCCATCAACACCTTATTCCAATACTAACCATTACTTCTTTTTGCATTAACCATCTGAGCAGTTGCAAACTTAGATGTATGCATAATATATTTAACAAGATTTCTAGCATCAGCCAAAGGTACAGGCGGTGCATTTACTGTCCATAGACCAGATAATATCACTCCAGCACTTGTCATTTTTCCTTCTTTTGTAACACTTGGAAGTCCGGAATTAGGCATATTATCTGAACACCATTAAGTGAACAAACATTTGAATATCATATCAATTTCGTTTGTAATATCCTCCACAAACCTGATGATTGCCCAACCATTTCCATCTCTGGAGCTGTATCAATTGAGCACCGCCGCATATCATCGCCTGATGATTCTCCAGATCCTGATGTACCCGGAGGTTTAACCTCTTCAAATATATCAGCTCTAAAAACAAAAATTCTCGTATTATACTTATTATATAAATATACTTAGAGAAACAGCATGTCTATATTCCAATTATATAACTGCTCACCCGTCTCTATCACATGGTTTATAGTCATAGTTAGTTTCAGCCCCGTGTTGCTTGAATAGTAATGGCAGATGATATACAGCTATTACTTTTAGTTTTACAATCATACTTTCCAAAATTTGAATCAGTACGTCACGAGTCTAGAATTTAGGAATATTGCTTAATAACAATTTGAAGCCAAAATTATATTTACATCATTTATAAATTTGCAAACATAAACCGTACGGCTTCGCCTTGTGACTCCATCTTCCCCATGCACTCGCTAACACTATTTAAAAGACGGACAGACATAATTTGAACCTAAAAATATTTCATAAAAACTGGTAACAAAAATGTCAATTCTTAATTTCAAATCACTTGTTATTTGAGATTGAGTTTACCTGATAGTTGACAGTATTATCATGCATCTGACGACAGAACACGAAGGCAATGCTGTGGAACATTTTTTACTAGCATCTCATAAGATTTTAAAAAATTAAGTTTAAAATAGACTTAGTTGTTAAACGTACTGTGAAAGCATAGGAAACGACAAAGAACTTCGCGTATGATGAAGGAGATCTGCCATCATTTGATACATAAATGTTCTAAAAGAACGTCCACATCAATTTTATTTAACTGTATAACGAATTTATTTAAAATTAAAAACGCTGTATAAGTTCCATTAACTAACATAAAATATGAAATAATAAATTAAATAAAAACTTTGAATGTCTAACCTAAGATGATCAACAGATGTAAAACCACTTCCAAGTAAAGCAGTTTCTGATACAAGACGTGGTAATACATTCACAAATTTAGACCGTAATTCCGAAGCAAAAAAGAATTTCAAAGTGAGTAGAACATCTCTGAAAAAATTTTTAATTTGCCGAAATAATAAACACAGATCGATCAAAACTAATAAAGAAAGACCTACTTCCTAACTAAAATAAGTTCAGTGGGACAATTTTCTAATAAAAGTAGAACCCCAGTGACTAATGATTGGCCATTAGCAATGATCAACTCCATGAACTAAAAAATACTTTTAAAAAATAAGATGAAATACCTATTAAAAGAATATTAATTTACCGCTGGTAGTTTCCCCATTATATTAATAAAAGCTAGAGCCTTTGACTGAGCAATGTAAAATTCATCAGCAAGACTTTTATTAAAAGCAGGTGAAGATTTCTGATCTGCAGGAATTTGAAGATTAAGAAACTGAAGACAGCACTGTAGGAAATCCATCACCTATAATAAATCATTAACCATGAATAATCAAACAACAAAAGTCTTTAGAAAGTATATAAAATATGAGAAATAACTACACCTTAACCATAAATATCTACGAAATTGTAATCAAATTTCCATAAACCAAATAATAGGTATAATCGCAGCAAATTAACACGCTAATTTCTCTATTAACCTCAGACTGTACAACATGCTTATAGTGCTGGTACATAAACACTACCACCATCGGTATTTCTTGGAGAGTCTTGAGTGATTGTTGTGCACGAGGTATCAAATTGTACTAAAAAATGTGCATTTATTACAAATGTCTCACTAGGTAGCAGTTGTACATAAACTCGCAAAAGAAGTACAGGGCTTGTAGTTTACCTTGGCCTCTTGTCCTGAACCACACGAATTTAAGTTAACTGATTGTGAGTAGTAACAATGTTGAAGGTACTATAATGACTACATTAAAAACGTGTATATATAAGAAATCATTTAAATTGCTCAAACCGATTCTATAAGAGTCTCCTCTGGTACTGGTGCCATGGGTCTGCTAAGGTCTTTAGTTTCAAACATTGATGTATTATTGACGTGAAAAGCCATTTCCTTCATCCAACTCTTAAAATTCTGAAGTGCTGTAGCAACCTGAATATCGAAATTTTAAAAACCAATACATTTAATGATAGTCATTAGTTTAAATATTAAACATTTGTATTCATAGTTAAAGTCGAGTAGTAGTCATAAGTTCATTATGTTTAAAATCGATAGATAACACCAAAAAATAAGACAATACAGAAAATCTCACTTCAGTGATGTAATGCATTTTGCTCATCTTACTTTGGTCCACTATTATTTTAATAGCTAAAATAGCGTTTTCTTCATTCTCAATATTAAGAATTCGCATCATCTGTTTCTGAATATCTTTAGCAAATTGTTTTACTACTTCATGGGCTGACGTACGTAAAATAATCTCAAGCATCAATTTACGGAGTTGCTGAAATAACATTTAAAACAATAATCGTACTACAGTAATCCTGAAATGTAATTGACTAAGATTGAATGTGAAAACCACGTTTTAAAAACTGAAGAGCTAAAAAGTAATATACAAACACTTACTTGTGTGTTATTTTCAGAGATAAACTGAGGTACAGTTTCAGCAAAAAGTTTAATAAATGCTCGTATAAGACTCTCTAATAATTGTGAATATGTAGGAGAGGAATAATATACATCGAAGCTGGCCCAAATTTCCTAGATAATTGTAAGTAGTTAACAGTAGAGAAAAAAGTTTTCTAAAATACTACGTCCTATATCAAAATAAGTATATATATATATTGAAACCCTGTAAATGTAGAGGCTGAAATTATTTCTTACCTGCAATGCTTTTAGTTTGAGATCATCTCTTTGCGACGAATCATTTAAATTTCGAATTAATGCTTCCAGTTCAGCTCCCAAAATGGGCTGTGCTAAAGATATACCCGGAGAAGGCATAGTGGACCGTAACATTTCTAAAGCTATCTAAATAGACATCTTGTTCGGTTGCCCATGAATAAGAAACTGAGCGAAATGACAAACCCAACAAAGGGTTTTAACGTATAAGTAATAAAGCAAATTATTTCCTAGAAGAAAACTACAGAAAACAGATAGCAAAACTCATAGAGCATTGTGAACTATGAGAAAATAATTTTCAAACAGAGTAGTATTAAGGCCTGATCAGGCTCGTGCATAATAAAATGGGCGTTATAGCACTATAATCCACTATATTACATTTGTCTTTTGATATATCGTCTTATTTTAATTTATTGTTATAACTGCAGTTGTAAGAATAATCCTTTTGTTTTTTATGTGATGGAAAAGTATGCGAATCAAGCACCCCTGTAATCAGAATAAAAGGAAAGATTTCTACTAGGTTTTACAATTCTGGGGACAAAATTTCTTGAAATTTCAATTTCTAAACCATATGTTAGGTTGCTTACTGTTTTCTCATTTAAAATTGTTGCCCCGATGTTTTAATGACCATTAAATGCTTTTAATAGTATAAAACTATGTTTCCAGCTTTTAATTTTATCTAAGATGCATTTATACATTTCAGATCAAATGAGTTAGTGGGATTAAATAAATATATCAATTACATATAGATGCGTTTTTTCCACATGTTATTTATTTATTAGATTGGGACTTTGTTTTTTGTACATGTTAAATAGTCCGCTATTTTATATGGCACTGTTTTAACATTAAAAAAACAGTAATTTCCTGATTATTTTATGCTGAAAGATGACTTACCACTTTGTATTAGATCAATCGGGTGTTTAAATAAGTTTCTTTAGGGATTTCGAATGGGTGGAATCATTAGCGCAGAGACAAACCTCGGTGAAAATTCACAACTGCTTAAGCTCACTGGACAGGAGATGATCAGTGATAATGATCCATTTTGGAATAGTTTATTTTCTTTTAATCTGAAAATAGACGATGCTGATATGTCAGTTTCTTTCTGCAGTATCTTCTCAATATAGAAAGTATCTGCAGTAGATTTTCTTTACTTTAGCTATTTGCAGAAAACTTACACAATCGTTTGATGAGTCAATTGCTGATCTTTTGCAATCATTAATGTATAATACTCAAATTTCTGGTAACTTTGCTTCATTTATTCGTGTATTTCAAAGAAGAGCATTGGAGTTAAGCGTTTCAGAACAATGTGAAAAGTGGGTTTAAAAGTTTTTTTTCTTTAACTTAACATTGTTTAACTACTTATGATTTGGGTTTCTTAAATTTGTCTGCAATTATAGTTTTTATGATTAGAGATATTAGCATTGTATACACGAACGCTTATAGTCCTAATAGACAGTAGCATAATTAATTAGTTGTGCTTTATTTTAGTAAAATATTTCTATGGCAAACAGCTAATTCTCTTATTATTCTGCGACATATCTGCAAATTTTTGGTTCAACGAATGAATGAAAATGAAGTTTTGAAGGTTTTTGAGAAGAGTACAGATACAATCCACTCATCATCCGATGGAAGTTCAGATGATGGTGTGTTAGTTTTTCCATTACGCTGTTTTTAAGCGTTAGAAATTTTTTTTTTTGAAATATCATTACTATCCTTTTTAGATGAAATTGAGGCGGATAGGGGTCACTATTTAAACGTAGCTGAAAAGTTTGTGAATACAGTTGTCGATATTCTCATTGATTTACCTGTAAGGTTAGTTCGTGTATTTAATTTGTTTCGATTTATTAGTGCTAGTTATATATTGAAGATTTGTCTTTGCTCACATTTAAATTCTTTTGTAAGAAGAAAATAATGTATTATACTAAGTAATATTAAAGTTCCCTTAATTCTTTAAAATCTACTTGTCAAGATTATGAAATTCTTTTGGCATAACTATCCTTGTAATATCATCTAGAATACTTTTTTTTTAAATTATGGAGTCTAACACTGCATAAGGTAAGTTAAATATTGTTTTTCTGCTCATCATAAAAGTTATAGACTTATGTGTGCTTTGCTTATTATTTTCTGTTAAAGTACGTAGCATTCTAAATTTATGAGAAAAAACGGTTTTTAAGATAATATTATAATGATTCATACATATTCAGTCATTTGAGTGGATAACTTTCCAAAAGCATTGTATATGTATTTAGGCAAGGAGTAAATGTTTTTACTAGTACTTGTTTTAATGTCTATTTGTTTACCTAATCACATTTTTTTAAGTGAGACGACGATGGGAGTTCATGTTGAAATTATAAAATGTATCCTCACTCTATTAAGTTCTCAGTTATACTGTGAAAATGTCGTAAGCACATCCATCATCTTTAACTACTTCATCACAGGAGTGTGGTTCGTTATATTCCTTTGATTTTATTAGTATTTTGATTTCTAAGTTTAAGTTATATTTAGATGATAATGATTCAGTAGCAAGCGTGCTGCTGTGTTCACTAAAGCTCTTCTTCGGAATTATCTCATTCACAATACTCCATATAAAAGTGTTAAGAAAGACGATGATCGTGGAAGCATTGTTCTTGGTTTGGCTTGTATGTTAATTATTTTTATCTTATTATCTCAATTATGTTCTCAGTTATTACTATGTGTATAATACTTTAGAAAGGTGTATTACAGCTTCAGTATGGTCTATGGTTCAATTGGCCACAGGTTTTGAAGAAGAAAAGGAAATATCAAATTCCCCACCAGTTACTCTAGGTAGTTTAAGTATTCTCCTTTTACTTAATCTAGCTAGTCATCATCCAGCTGGTGGGACAAATCCTTTCAAAGAGACACTTACTTTGTTCGAAAATTCCCAAGGTATGTTAGTTTAAAACTCATCTCAAGATTTTTTAGGTTTATTCAAATACGTTGAAATATTTATTTTAGAAGTTTCAACTCTGACCACAGAAGTAACCATATTCAAGCTGGATTACAGTTGCTTATATGAGCGTTTTTGTGCTACCGTTGGTCAGGAACCACCCATGCTTCTTCTATACTTATTACTTCATCGAAATATTGGATTCAGGAATTATGTGCTTTCTAGGATAAACCTTGAGAATTTAGTATGGTTTTTTCATTATATTTTGTAGATTATTTTTTATTTTATATCTCACGTATATAAAGTTGTGAATGAAAATATTAGTGTTTTAATTAGACAGTTAAATATTCATTATCTCCTTATATTTCAGGTAATTCCAGTTCTAAAGATTCTCCATGAAGGAGTATCATCAGCACCTTCAAATTCTCATCATATGTACCTTGCTCTCATTGTTATGCTGATTGTTAGCGAAGATGACTTTTTTTGCAAAATAGTTCATGAAACGGTGTGTAGAACTTCAACGAAATCGCATGTTATATCGAAACTTACATTGTATTACATAATGAGCTGTTTTTCTACTAACAGGAAATTTTTTTTAAGATAGTGAAAGATATTTCTTGGTTGGAAAGCGATCGTCCTGTCCGCGAAATATCATTAGGTGGTCTAATCGTCATAGTACTTATCCGAACTATCCATAAAAACGCCATCAAGATGAGGGTATGTTCCTTTATTTGGTTAGAAATATATTTATTTACATTATATATTTTTGTTGAATTTTGCTCTATATTGTTGCATTTTAGGATAGATATTTGCATACCAACTGTCTAGCAGTACTTGCTAATATGTCTGCTTGCTTCAAAAATCTCGCACCTGCAGTTTGTCAGAAAATAATTTCACTCCTTGAAGTATGTAGTCTTATTTATTCACATAGTGCTATTTAATTCATAACTGCCACTGTCTTATAAATAATAGTTGTACCATGTAAATACTCATATAGTAATCTAAATTTATAGCTGCTAACAAAGCGTCACTCTAAGTTGGTAGAACATATGAGAATGAGTACAGAATCGGATGTCAAAGATGGCCAAGCAGTTAGTTTTGTGAGTAAAATTGTTATATATATTTCTTCAAAACATGCTGCCTCTAAGAGGCCTGGTATTTTTGCTTATTTTCTACTGTGATTGCAGCACGACGATATCACAGCACTAGAGGAAGGCATTCGGACCCTCCTAGAAATTATAAACAGTGCACTGAGTGGTAGTTTGCGACACAACCCACATCTTATTTATACTTTATTATATCATCGAAATCTATTTGACTCTTACCAGCACCATCCAATGTTCCAGGTTCTATTTTTAACTATTTTGACGTAATTCTCCCATAAAAATCACTGTATATTTAGAAATTTAATAATTATTGAACTATTGTGACTAAGTTTTCAGGACTTGTTAGCCAACATTTCTCTTGTCATTTCGCACTTTTCTTCTAAGGTTGTTCATGTTAAAGTGGGTGATGGTGCAACTATGATGGAAATTATTGAAAAAGAGGCAATCACTTGGCCTACCGACCGCTTAGCAAAATTTCCGAATTTTAGATTTAGGTTTGTTTATCATGTTATATTTAATCTAATGATTTCTAAGTAATATTATATCGTTAAGCCATTTTTTCTAACTATCGTTTTATATAGATACGTTGAAGATGATAACACAGTTGATTTCTTCGTTCCTTACGTTTGGCGACTTGTGATGCAGCACTCTGGCATTTACTTTGATCCCATTAGGGTGAAACTTTTCAATGCTCTTACTATATCTACTATTTAAAACGAGTATTAAGCATTCTAACTTTGTCCATTCATTTATATTCTACTTGTGATATTACATTAAAAATAATGGCTTCTTTCAAAACTGCGTAATTTATCTGGTCGTCATAAAACCTCATATTCACCATTATTATTCATGAATAACTACAGATTTTTCTATTAACTTATGAATCCAATATTTGATATTTATTGCATGTTTTGGGTAATATTGGCCTTATTAAGATGGTATGACTAAATTGTGATATGATTTAATAATTTATATGCTAATAAATGAAGGCTACCTCCTACACGAGATATTCAGAATTCGTGTTACATATAAGGAAAAGATTTTCGAGAAATAACATAGTTAAATGACACCGATGGGATGTAGTTCACAGTTACCGTAGTGGTAAAGTGATCATGATAGTGAAGATCAAATGTGATGTTGCACAGATGTTGGGGTGCAGTTCATAATTGTCAGTGGTAGCATGTTGTGATTGTTATTTGCGATTTGAGATTTGTTTGTTTTTCTTAATGTCACTATCCTAGATTTTATAAATGAATCTAAGTGATGTAATTGCTAGTATTGCAACGTTCAGATACATATATTGTAGTAAATTTCTGGAGTGATGATTCCTTAATTATTTTTACTAGGCCTATCTAAAATGGGAGATAAGCAGGTTTCTAAGAAGAACATAGTGGGCAAGAAGAGTGGAAAGAATAAAAGATTTGAAAGTAAGTATTTGGCCACGTACGAGTTTCAAGTGGAAATTTTTAAACTATGTCATGCTTTTTCCTGTTATACTACTTCTACTCGTTATAAGTCTGTTTTACGAAAATATTTTAAGGTTATCAATGTTCTTCGAATGAAAATGTTGGCATAGATCAGGATTATTCTGCGAATGTAAAAACCAAGTCACAAAAGCCCAAGCGAACAGGAACAAAAAAGAGTGGTAAGGCAGGTTTGCTTTTTGTTTTTGATAGTTGTGTTTAATCCGCTCTTGCTTACCAACAAACCGAAAGATTATTATTAAAAGAAAGTGTGATGGCAGAAGAAATACCTAACACTGTCTTTAAAAAGGCTGTGAAGAAGTTAGAGGAAGAAGTTACATTAGAAGGTTGGTCAGTTATTAAGTTGCCATTTATTTTTTCGTGGCATGTAAATTAATTTTAATTCAAGCCATTCTTGTACTTTCCAAAGATTAAATTTAGAGGTTACAATCAACTTTAATTCAGTAGAGGAATCCGCTGCGATTAGTATGCCCATTACTGAAAACAGCGCAGGAAAAGCTATAGAGAATAGAAAAAGCAGTAAAACTAAAACAGGAAGTAAGTGCTTACGATTAAAGAGTTTTCACGTTATTATTTCGTGTCGTCTTTCAAAATAGGGTTTGCCCTTATTACAGCTCTGAAAGCTGTTCGTGACGCTAACGTTTCTCCAAAGAATTTTGAACCTAAACCTAAAAAAAGTAGAGTAAAAAAAGGTTAGTTTTTAATACAGCAAAATAATCTTCTTAGTAAGAAAAATTACTTGAAAAAGTACTCGCGTTACATTGTAGTTTTCAAATCATCATTTTTCAGGGAAATCGAATAAATCTAATACCATATTATCTTTTGCGGAGAACTCAAATGAGAAAAATACTAGCTCCCATCAGGTTGACAGTGGTAAATTTTGTTCCATTATCGATCTATTTTGGTAATTAAATGTTTCTATCTTATTGTTTTCATACTCGATGAGAGGTAGTGGGAAAATAGGTAATTTTATGTACATGGAAATCATAATAATTTTCTATTTGGGTTCTTCATCAATTCCACCTATGGAAACGACGTACCTTGTTCGACCCTTCTCGCAGGTGGATGATCCTGATGTAGGAATAGTTAACCAGACTTATATAATTAATGATAATGTGTTCGATGAACTAGTTGTCACACCGGAAAAGCAAGATTTAGATGTTATGCAAGTGAGCACTGAAAACTCAGGCAAGGACTTTGTTTTAGTTGGAATTATTTATTTAGGACATCCGTAATTTATATGGAGACCAAAAAGCTACTGCTTATGTTTTATTGAACATTTTTTAGATGCTATCGATATTGAAGAGCCAAAAGAGAAATCAGTTCGAAAAAAAGGACGAAGGGTGAAGCTTAGGGTAGTGGTTGAAGGTATGTTTATCATAAACTGTAGTTGTTTTAAGGACGGCTTTAGATAAAATGAGATATACTCTTTATTCTTATATCTAATTGGCATCAAAATGTTTTTTTTTCAAATTTAGAAGCAGTCAAATATGTATGCTTAGAGGAAAAATGTAAAACATTTATGGTAAAACTTCGATTTGAGAGTAAGCACTAACCAATTCTTATTTTATTTAAGATACGGTAAAGGGTGGAAACATAACAGTTAGCTCAGAGAAAACTGAGAATTTTGCTTTGAATGAGGGCGTGGCTCAACAAGGTAATATTTGTTCACTTCTCATTAACTTCCACACCATTTCTTTTTTATTTTAGATGAATTTACTGCCGATAATGATGTGTATAAGAATAATGATAATCGTCTTCAAAGAAAGGGTATTCGAAGTAAGCCAGTAACTAATATGGAGAAAAGAACAGTGAAACTTAATAATGGTAACTTTGTATCCTATGATTTTTCAAAAGAAATTTTCCAAGCACTGGATTATATCAAATTAGTCATCCTAAAACGGCAATTGTTGTAAAAATTATCAACTAATTATATTTTGTATATTAATATCCTTGTTTTGACCCTGATGTAATAGAAGAAAACCTTGTACAATCAGTTTCAAATGAGGAAGAAGTGCACAAAGAAGAAGAGATTGTACTTGTAAAAGGAAATAAGCGTGGTCGAAAAGCAGTGGCTGGTTAGATTTCATTATTCTTCAATAATTATGCAACGGGTTATGAGAAACAGTACTATTTAAAGGTGTAAAGAACGGTAAAAAGAAGACAAATAAAGGAAATATCTCTATAACGTCTGCTGATCCTAATGGTAAAGGAGAGAGTAGATTGTCTATACGGTTCAGTGGATAATTAGTTCCTTATAGACCAAAATGTTGTTTCCAAGAAGGCCATGAAGAGTGCCAAGGATATACGAAAGAAAGGTATGTTTACTACTCAAAGGAATTTATTGCATGCATTTGATGTATTTATTAAGGTAGTGATACTAAAAACATCGCTAAGGAAACGGATATGTTTGGTGAGAACACTGTAATGAGTGACACCGAAGTCGAGTCTGGTCAGTGTTTCGCATAATTTTGATATATTTCGAACAAAAGTTGTTTTTTTTAGTTCGTCCTAACAAGAAAGTCAAAATACTATTGGAGGATAATGGTATATCCTTTCTTTAAATTCTTACTGCTACTATTTAGAGATTTTTATTTATAGCTGAAGTAAAATTTCGTCCTCGTGAGAATCGGCGTGTTAAACATAGAGTTGGTTAGTGATTTGTTTTATATTAAGCATAAACGAATGGATGTCGTTTTTAGTAAGTATTGTGATAGATAAACATAGATTTCACTTTTTTTAAAGATTATTCTGAATCGGAGTCAAAAAGCGCTAAAACGAAGAAATCCCGGAAACAGAAATGATGCCGTTTGCATTGTGACATCACTATCTTGCAATGCTTCAATTATGTACTATATAGGTTTTCCTGTAGATTAAAGTTTGCAATGTTTTTGTTAATCCTAGAGAACTGCACCTGCTAGCAATAGTGATACGGTTTTTGATAGTTCTTCATTGAAGTTTTACTGTAACAATTAAACTTTAGTTATTAATTATGTGTTTTCATATGATAATAGTCGTGTGGAATTATGGGGATCCAACCACATCCATAGCATCTATGACAACTTTAAGATTCGTTTGTCCTTCATAAAGTAGATATTGAATATTTAAGGTTGTATTTTTCGTAGTTTAAAAAAAACATTTCGAAAATATTGTTAACAGCATGACTTCCTGTGGTTAGTTGATTACGACTGGTTGAGAATGTCTGAAAACAACAATTCCAGGGGTGGAATCGTGTTTTTTGTAGCATAGCTATGGTTTTTGTTATAATGGTCATTCTTACCTACTATTACACTTTTCGACGGAGATTCAGTGTTTGTGGACCGTCTATCCTGAAACGTGTTTTTCTTCACATTATTTTATGATGCAATAGTACACTAAGAGCTCACTCGAATTCACTTCTCACAGTTTGTAGTGCGCATAACCCATAGCACTTCATTTTAGTTTCATGTTAGATTAATATTAGTCGTCCATTAGATTCCCCGATTTTTTGCTTTCCAAGTGTGATCCACTACCATCTTGCGGATTGTGGTCAATCAAATGAGTCAGGTTATTACTAGGATGTTTACAAGCATTATTAATGCAACCACACTATCATAAATTAGTATTTAAACAAAGTGCGCATCCTAAGTATGAAATCTTGTTCCAAGTGCTGCGCAGTAGATGTACGTTAAAATAATACCATTCTTGTGTGGAGATTTCAGCGACTTCTTCTAACATGTTTTTACTTGTCATCTCTGTTCCGATGACTATCTTTCCAGTCCGCCCATGCCTCCCTTATCTGGATTCGTCCCTACCGACTTAGTTCCCTCTTCTACCATGGTTATTACACTTGGAGTCATACCTTTCGTTTATATTGGCTACAGAGTATTTAGGTATAACATTAAATTTCTCGTATAACATAGCTAAATTCATAGGATACTACATGATAAACACCATTATCAAAACTTGAGAAGCTTTATAAATTTTTCAAAATGTAGTCTTTCCTGTATATAAAACTATCACGAATTCTAGGCATATTTAGTCATTAAAAACTTCCAGTTATTAACTTATCTTTTATAGGCTTGATTTCAGGACAATTTTTGCTGGTTTAAAAGCCATTTTAATTTACATTATCGCTCCATTTCTCTACAAACCAAATCTCGAAAAGTATGTGAACAGATGGACTGGTAAGGTATATATAATTTAATAAACAGAATAAAGTATAAATTCTAGATGTTAATTTGTTAAAAATAAGACCAATGTACTTTTATAGAAGTAAATTATATATAGTTGTTATCAAGTATTGTTAGAACCAGTTCTTCGCTCAAAGAAGAACATAGGCTGGAAGCATTAAAAAGTAGGTAAACAATGCGGAAGCGTAGCAGCTGGTTTGCAAAAGTCTAGATGCAGAATTAGACAATCCGTTTTTATATGTACAAATGCTTACGGATCACCAGAAATAAACTTTTTTTTTTGAAAAAAAAGAATCTGGCAATATTGATTGTGATCTTCCTGGCTACTCAAAATCTGGTTAAATCTTTTAAATTTTGGAACATGTAAGTATTTATAGTATTTTGTCTTCAATCTATCAAATTTAGTTGTCACTGGAGGTACTGATGGTATTGGTAAGGCTTATACCTACGAGTTAGCAAAGAGGGGGTTACGTAAATTCATCCTTATTGGAAGAAATCAAACAAAGCTTAGCGATGTTAAGACATATCTAGGTAAATTTATTAATTTCATTCTTATTTACGACCTTTGGTTTTATTCTATAATATAGATAATATTTGTTCTGTTCATTTCTTTCAAAAGTTTTTTCTAACTTGTATCTCAGAACTTACATATCATTGTCGCGTGAAGACATTTCTATTCGATTTTGGAACAGATGACTTTGAAAAACTTCGGCAATATATATCTGATATAGACGTTGGATTTGTTGGCAAGTATTTCTTGGTTTCCTTTTTGGGCTTATCCATTCAATCTACTTATATATCCTTTAAAACAATTTAACAATTAGAGGCGAAATATTATTAACAATAATCGCTTCGGATTATTCCCATTCATTCTCTTATGATAGAGTCGAATTAAAATAATTTGACATAAGAACCATAAAAACGGCAAAGATATTGCTTCCTAATAAAAAAAACTTTAGTTCATAAATAATTCTGCAGTTAATAGTGTCGGAGTGGGTCGTGAAAACCTCGAAAGGTATGGTGACAATCCTGAAGCAGACAGAAATATTCTCCGAATAAATGGATTGGGAGCTGCTGAGGTATGTTAATTCAATTTTCATGCACCATGGTTTTATTTATTAATTTATATAATAGTGGGATAATATTTTATTGCCAACACAAAATTTTAATACTACATTCTAAATTTTACAAAGGTGTCCTACTAAAATTTTAGCATCTCATTAAAAACAATTTATATATATGTATATAACGGTTAGTTGAATTTTATGTAAGAAGAGAACCTAGATATCAAGCTGTTATTTAGGAAATTAGTGGACATGCAAAATAAGAGTGTCAATTTCTTTTTTCCTCAATTCTAGTTTCTATCCCTCGTCCTTCCGGCTATGGAGAGGTCAGGTGGTGGTCAAATAATTGTACTGTCGTCCTCTCAAGGATATAGACCCATTCCACTTCTCGCATCGTACTGTGCTTCAAAGGTTTTCATTTATTTTTACCGTAAAATTAATACTCCTCTTTAAATTATATATAAGTAGAATGCTTGCTATTTAGGCTGTTATGTCTTTCTTGTCTGAAGCGATTGATCGCGAATACGAATCAATATCTGTCCAGTGTCTGACTCCTGCTCTCATAGCAACTAAAATGGTCTACTACGAGGTTTTTTTTCCGATTTATAGAAAGTTTAAACTTTTGAAAAAAATGTAGAAATTTAAAAACACTTGCAATGTCATAGTTTATTACTTCATTCAGCATACGTAACCTGAATATAATTAATGGAAAACATGCTAATTTTGTTCAAAATAAAGTAGTGATGCGAACGCTGTTCTTGAGTTTTCTAGTAGTGATCCTGGGAATATTAGCTCAGATAATAATAGTACTATTCAAAAGCATAATTTATAATAATTCTGAACAATTAACATGAGACAAATGTCCATTAAAACACCACACCTTTATTCTAGGTTAAAACTGTATTATTAAAAACGAAAAGTACTACTCAAAGCAGCTGTAGTAATGACATAGACCATTGAAGGTTCACCAGTCTTTGGCGGATAATATGACAGCTTACAATATTCTGGGTAACTAGTGAAACTTAAACCATCGAACAGGGCTTTTCACGCTGAAAGGATTCAGAGGACTTGTTGCATGTCATCTGTAACATTAGCTATTCGATAATACAAAATGTCATATGCGCATATTTAAGATTATCTATACATTATATGATTCGTTGCCCTTTAGCCGCGTACTTTCCGGCATGTCTCTAGATGAGATATCAACTGCGATAGCATAGATCGAATTTAAGATCGACCTAGATCCCCAAATCGGCGAAATAAATGTACCATAGGGGTGAATATGTGGTGTTCCAAAATTATAGTACACTTAGTTTTTCTTTACTTTTTTCAGTTCTTTGCCGTCAGATGGATCCAATTCCTTTTGATATGAGGCATAATAGCTTTAGAGCATTCAATATTAATTTCGTGCTTTTAATTCAAAATTACACTTTTTTCCCAAAGTTGTGTAAACAACAAAACAATAATAATCACTAGGCAACAATTAACCAATAGTCAGTACGACTACTTTTATTACCCACTTGAAAGATTCGTTCAGTATGAAGTGCTAACAGGTCATAGAAGCCAGCCAAAATAGATGCAGATGAAGTGATTACCTCCCAATACCTCTCAGAGACATTTGGTGGTGCGGCCTAGTGGTGAACACAACATGGAAGAGGAAGGGAGCGCAGTATCGCTTCTGCTCCACTATCTTTCTTCCACCACCATCTTTCTTATTATGAATGATCCGTTATTGAAAGGTTCGTGACTGTGCAAGCGAGATTGTCTCCGGGTACATTGCGTAGCAAGTGACCAAATAACTTTCTAAGGGATGCAAGAGTTTATATCAAAAGTACCAAATCTATAGCTTAGAAGTATAGAAAATAATGATCAAATTCCTCAACTGATCTGTACCAAGTTTGGAGTTAAAGCTGACACAGAATCGCTAAATTTAAATAAAATTGTGGAAAACGAAGCCAAGATGTTGTTGCTCGATTGTTCACAGGTGCAGAAAATATCACTAGAAACTAATAGATCGTATTGGGCAAATAACACTAACAGCACAGATCACTTATCTAAGTTGATCTGTGGTGGCTTTGGGCCATACAGCGAACAATTTATTGATACGGAAATTGCAGCGCCACAATATGTAACGTGTCTACTGTGTGGAGTTATCCGAAATTGATAGGAAAAAACCAATCATAGCAGCGCAGAACTCCGATGATGAAGTCAAGAAGCCCCGATACACATAAAGCTATTGGATATAGTTTGGATCTACTCTTACAATTGGTCGTTTCCGGTCAGTTCAATCCAAAATCTAGGTACTACGTTTAGAACAACTGTGGATGCTTCTGTAGCCGTGTTCTTGAAGTTCAATTGTTTATTCCGAATTGTTGGCGAATGCAACCTGCGTGAAGTAGGCAGTTGCAAAATGTAACTCCCTGAAGTAGATGATATAAACCAATTTGTCCATGATAGGTTTCCCTATACTAGGTTATTTTCAGAAAGTTAATTTGTTTGACCTGGTAACGTTTTATGATGGAGGTGTTGAATGAAGTAGAGAGTAGTTTTACTAGGAATATAGTTCCCTGAACGAATCTTTCAAGTGGGTAATAAAAGTAGTCGTACTGACTATTGGTTAATTGTTGCCTAGTGATTGTTATTGTTTTGTTGTTTACACAACTTTGGGAAAAAAGTGTAATTTTGAATTAAAAGCACGAAATTAATACTAAATGCTCTAAAGCTATTATGCCTCATATCAAAAGGAATTGGATCCATCTGACGGCAAAGAACTGAAAAAAGTTAAGAAAAACTAAGTGTACTATAATTTCGTATAAAATCATATTCAAATACTTATTCAGAAAGGATCTTTGTTCGTGGTTACTCCTGAGCACTTCGCACGTGAAGCTGTTGGCTCAATTGGATTAACAAAAAAGACTACTGGTTGTTTTAATCACGAAATTCAGGTCCAACATCTACTATAACTGATTATTGCTGTTAAAAATTAGAAAATATAGTGAATGGGTGTTAAATTTACGAAGAGATTAGTTTTATTTTATTAATTTGTGTTTAGATGCTTCTAATGCACATGTTCCCATGGACGATTCTTAAGTATTTGATCATGCCCATCTACTACTACCACCAAGGTAGAATGGTTAAACTACACGGTGGTAATGTTAACAGGAAGAAATCCACTCTCATTAGATCATCTGCTTCAGCATAGCTTTTTGTTACTTTTCATATAGTTTTTGACTGAATTTTAAGCTATTCAGCTAACTAAGAGTATAAAAGTATACCACGAGAACTACTTCAAACTTTATGTTTATGTAGGAATAATTAGTATTGAAGGGGAATGAAATGCCATCAACTACTTTACAAGTACTAGCCACTTGTTCGGTTGACTTTTGATCTTAATGCATAATACGTAACATCTCAGAAATATATTTCATATTTTTAGAGTTTAATAAAGACTCAAAATGTGTGAGACATAACTAGTATTACTTTCCATTCATGATCACATTACCACGTTCAGTAAAAGCATTTACAATATATATATCAGTCAAAAATCCCTTGTGATACTGGAGACACTCATGGAGAAGTGATTAAATTTTGTCCTCGCCTAAAAAAAACAAATACATAAAAGCAAGCAAATCCGGTTGTTTACTAAACATGGTAGATTGTCTTATCTACCAATAGTTTCGGATGCTCGCTTGACCTCTCTCATCTCGAAAGAATATTTGCTCAGCCACTACTTACACTACTTGAACGTTCGTAAGCTGGATAATGTGTTCATAGCGGAGACAGAAAGAGCAGCCGAATGATACAACCCTACATACACAAAAGAATCAGTAAGGCAAGTTATATTAACTCTTAGGTTGAGCCGTTAACCAGCTTTAAAAGCATTTTTCTACCAATTTTTTCATCTTTACACTAACTCACAATATTTTCCATTATAGTTTTACTGTAGCTCGTTAGAACATTCCTAGTGGTATATGGGCCAAGTATTGAGTGAGGAACAATATTCTACTGAAGGGCATACAGTACGGTCCAGAGCTTTTTTTCTTAAGCTTGGCTTTTTCATGAGAGAAACACACTTAATCGCTTTCTCTATTACTCATTGATGCGTGCACTCATTTTCTAAATAAGAGTCACTCTTGTATTTATACGATGCAAATCCACTACCTCAACAATATTTTACGTATAGTGAAATTAAAAGCATCTTCCTAAAATTCCAGTTAATGAACTTGAGGCTAAAAAATTAGTTGTGAATTATGATGCTTAAAGAATTAATTGGTTTATATTGCTAATTTAGCAAATCACTATACTTCCATTTTTCCGTTGTTATTTAGAAATATATCTTAGATAATTTATCCCACTTTTCACTAAAAATTAAAGATTAACAAAAAGAATTTTCGGCACTGTTGGGGTATTTTAGTTCATAAAGAAGATCTGCTCATCGTTTTTTGATATATCACTTATGGAACCAATTAAATAGCCTTAACGAATAATGCACAATGACGTCATGGATACGATACTTCACTAACACCTATCGGTGCTATTTCGATTTTCTTAACATAACAACCCACTTTATATGCCGATTGATAGTGTATTCCGCGCATTTTATTATACAGTCGGCAGCAACCTGTTCAGGCCGTATGTTCCTGTTTGATGCTGCGTATTTAGAGATAATACTACGTAACCAGTCAATCATGTCATCTCCCAATGTATCTTTGTTATCTCATTCCATCGTGGAAGCATTTCTAAACCCACTAATAACGTGCACGCAGTCAACAACAAAAGAAACGGTGCACCAAAGTAATTGCGAAATTCTCGAGCGCGGGTCTTGTTTTTAAGTCGTCAACCATCTACTAACCAAATATCTATGGCTAAGTAGCGCCAGATACTGAAAAAATATATCATATGTTAATAAAGACCTATCAGCCGGGTTTCACGGTTCTCTGGTAAAAGAGAACAAAAAACCTCATCATATTTATAATGAATAGGTTGGGCAGGGAATAAAGATGTCAGTTCTCCAGATAGTTTTTAGTACTGGGAATGAAGTACAGGGAATTCAGTGCGTGGGAGTGTGTAAGAGACCATAATATATTTTTATTGTGGGTGAGTACCCAATTGACTGCGATAAGACATACAGGTAGCGTGGGCGAAATGAAACGCCCCTCGGTGGTAATAACCGTTAAAATCGATGCTGATTTCGCATTGATTGCTTCATGATTTAATCTCCCCACCTGAACTACTACTGGTAGTAATTCATCATAAAGGTACGAATATTTAGATTTAATATGAAGGGTTTAATTATTTCGTCTAATTATCTTTGACATTTGAAAATTATATGCAATTTTATGGAGGTACCCCGATTATTAAACCACCGTTTAAGTGTCCTCATCTCGTTTTTGCTGACTGTGCAGTTCGCTTATCATAGAGCACAGACACAGTTCTTATCGACAACTATCGATAACGACTAGTCGCTACCTTCTTGTTACCACTTACAATTGTGCTGTGACAGCCATACGTCTAAGATATGCAGCTCGATCTGACTTTCTTGTAAGTTCCACTAAAGATTTACGATAGATAGTGTTTAAATTGTAATGCATGTTGTTTTTGCTATTTATTGAGTAACTACTGAATACTTGTCTAATTATTTCAGATATGTATTACGCCGTTTTATATCAAGACCAAGAATAGTTATCTAAAGCAGTATTATTATAAGCTAATTGTATACAACTATAATTCTCTTCTAGTTATAATTTAAATTACTGTTGATTACTTTCCCAATATAGGTTCAACGACTAACAGCCCACTTCAAATATGTGAGTGTTTAAAGTTACAAATGTGACACTTATTTATTTAAACTGGAATGGGACGAACTTATAGTCTGCAAATTTATGTTTATTCTAAAGAAATAAAACCAATAATCTTCTGTATACCAATAATTGTTTAAATACTTTACTCTTTAATGCATTATTCTCATTTTTTCCATTTAAAAAAAAACATAATGGGCAGAAAGGACTTACCCATATGGTATATTCCCTAGTTAAAGAATAATGTACTACTTATGAGTTGAAGTTTTTAAATGTTTTAATAGTCTTTTTAATGCCTAGAGCTTCAGCATATCCTTAGAACTGTCATAAAGTTATGTAGTCTTAAATCGACAAGCGCAGCAGCACCACCAATAGTAATGTGATTTTGGAAACATTTACCTAACATTGTCTGCTAATCATCTGACCCTCGATAGCTTACCGTAATGATATTTGTCCACTTCTCATGGGCGTGCGATGTGGATGCTCGACCTCAGTCACTGTATTTCTGCCCGAACGGCAAAATGACACTGTACTCTTTGTTTTATAACTACTAACCTTGCATTATTTGCGTAACTGAACCATCTATATATAACTACATTAATACATTTATTATTTAATAGAACTACGATACGAACCTTATCACCTACATCACCCGTTACCCATACAGCGACCACTTCCTATCTTGATAATACACTCCACCCATTCCTCTAGTAAAGCTAAATGGCTACCGTCTTACCTGGACAATATTTGAGTTCTATCCATCTAATACTGTCAGGTAATGATGCTAGCCTAGCAAAGCACAAACAATCATCCACAGTAAACTTCTTGCGTTAGCCTTATAACCCGAAAACGTGGACAGCTTTAAGATCTAATGTTTAATACTGCCCAAAAAAAAACTGAAACTGTATAATAACTGAATTTAATAACCCTATTAAATACTTTCCCATAGCCACAAAAGCCGAAAAGCATCATGAATATGTAGTAACTGTAGTGTGGGAATAAAAATAGTGAATACTAAAAAGGTCTTATTAGAACAATCACAGATCCAAATTCACTATACACAGTGAAAGGCACATAAGACAAAAAACAACGTAGAACTCTATATTATATTACCTATAATTACTGAATTACAAAACCTACAATAACTTACAACACGTTTTATAATCTGATTAGAAGTTAAATCTTATTTATCAATAAATAAATAAAGAACGATATGCAAAAATTCTAGCAATTTCATGCATAGGAGGTTTAATTTAGCCTAATTATAAGTGTTTATGTGATATCTTTTTCTTTCTTTCATTTCTCACCCATCCATCGTTATTATCTAATTCCGACGTTCCTGGTCCATTAGTCTCTTTAATATCATCATTATTAATGAATGGAGCCATAGAAAACAGTGTTTTATTTTTAGGCAATCCAGGTGGGCAACTCATTGGTTTAACGTATTCAAACCCAGGAGGGGGACCGGACATAATATTAGGTGATAATGTAAGTGGAACAGCAGAGGTAGCAATAGATAGACCAGGAGGAAGATCTGTTGCCTAAAAGGCAACTGAATAAAGATAGAATTTGCCATTAATTTTACGATATCGGACTTACTGAGTCAGCAGAGATTGATTGGCAATTGTCATCAACCATAGTGGATCGCGACAAACCAGAAAACAATGATGACATAGAAGGAAAGTTAAATAGCTGAAATTGGAAAAAAGCAATTCATTTTTTTCAATCCTTAGAAGCGATGAATTATAGAAAATATTATAAAGTAAGCATATTAGAAGTAAAATTAATTTAGGCTTTTATAATAAATAACAACTAACTGAGCTAAAAATGCTTGAATGTCCCTGAGCAGTTGATGGTTGCTGTTCATCTCGTTCCTGAGGAGTTTCATTTTGAGATGTCATTAATAATTCTGTATTTGAAGTTGTTTTCTCAATATTTACTTCTGTGGCTTTCATTTCTATTTCTTTTATATGGGACTGCTTTTCATCAACCACTTCTCCTTGAATTCCATTCATATACGTTGGCAGATAATTTTCTCTTACATTGTTATTCTTCTTTTTCCTTGACTTACTGCCATCACTTCTTGAGTCTTTCATTACTCTGACTTCTCCTTCACCTAATTCTATCTTCATAGTATTCTCATTCTTTTGATGATCTTTTCCACTTTGGTCTTGTTTTGTTGAATTATTCATAGCATACGGTACGGAGGTAGCTATCATTGTTCCTATATCTTCCAATGTTGTGGAATTTAACGATTTTGGTAATTCAATAGAAGACTTTTCTTTTGTATCTTTTTTAGTAGACTTCTTAGACTTAGAAGGAATCTAAAATATTGCAAAGAATAAACTACTCTTAATTTCTCAATACATTAGAATAATTGGAAAGTAAGGTAATAAAATAAACTAACTTCCTTCCATTCTTCTTCTGTACATTTCTGTGTAGCAGGGATTGCAATTTGATCTGGCCATAACTCTGGTTCCGGCAAAGCTTTTTTCTTTCCATAATTTTTTGGTATCGTACAACCAACAACAATAGCACTCCCCTAAAAATAAGGCCAATCATATAAGAATATAACATTACTTTTAGTTCCGCTTACCTTAATATTGTTCCTCCCCCAAACAGAGTTGTTTAAATTAGGAGGATTAGCGGTAGATAATGCTGGATAGTCATCAACTATTCCACGAGAAGATAGTGCACGATGTCTCTCCAGGTCGCTTGTCTCCCGACCAGATATCAATGGAGGAACAGAAGATCCAGCCGAGTGCGAACCAACTCTCTCGTTTTCATCAATCACTTCAAACTGTTCCTGTATCATTTAAATTTAATACTGTGAATAGGATCTACAGAGATAAATCCTAACTAGAATAATTAGAAGGAAATCAAACTACTTTTACGTATGAATTCTAACTGTAGATATAACAAAAGACAAGTTGTCTAATTACACGCGTTCTAGCTTACTGTGTGTTTGCTCCAAGATGGTGCAATACCCTGCTGCATTTTAACTTGAGATGATGAAGATCCTGGACGTCCAAGAGAAGGAAACGCTTCTTCAACAGGTATAGTCTTTATTACTTTCCTCGAGGATAATGGTTGCCCAGGGTGGTTAACGCGATTTAAGCGGGGAAAATCATTTGGTGTCAGCTCCTGATATTATATTTTAATATGACGTATCTTAAATTTAAAGACATATATAAGCTAAATTATATTATTTAGTAACAATATAAATATGTAAAAACTTAGAAAGGTATATTTGCAATCTGGAACTAACTGCAGGTGGTGCTGTGACTGAAGTGGATCCATTAAGACTAGGAAAATCTTGCTGCTGTGGAGTATAAGCAGGAGCTAGATTATATTTCATAGTACGATTTGATGATTGAGCAGAAGGAACCACTACGAAGTCACTTGTCTGACTACTAAAATTTAAATACAAAACAGTGGAAACCTAGTGAGCCTCTATCGAAATGTCAGATAATTATTTCTAACCTTTGATGCTGTTGCGGCTGCTGAGGAATAACTACAATTCGTTCCCGTTGCCTTGAAATCTGAGGAACAGGATCTCGACGTTGAGCTCTGCAAAGCTGTTTTAAAAACAATTCATCATTAATTCTTTAACAAATAATTTCAGAAAAAGTCACAACTATTTTACGTTAAAATAATAACGCAATAATAAATGGCGAAACGAATAATTTAATTCATACCTAGATGGACCTACAAGCTGACGATCAGAAAATTGAAAGTCCAACGCAAGACCAGTTCTTTTTCCGGAATGCTCTTTGGACTACAAATGTAAAATATGAGTTAATATAGATACTAAACATATTTCAAAACACTCTAATTAAGAGAGTCACTACAGCTAATTGAAAATCACTAAATTGCTATGAGGAGAATTTGTTGCTCTTCAATGTCATGAAATATGGAAAAATTCAAATATACATCAGATCTCTGGATGTTAGACTTTAATGAGGAATATGCTAAATCTATTTACAAAATATACATAAAAGCTTGGAAACCAACTAGAATATACTCATCTTAGGAACACTAGTAATTATGTTAAATTTGTTTCATGCTGTTCATTTAGGGTAACAACATAATCATAATCATTTGAAATTATTACCTTATGCAAATTAAGATCAAGTTGATTGGCAAAAGCGATACCCATATTTTTGCACTCATCCGCTTCACATAAATAGTGACTATCCTTATAATGATTTAGTAGTGCCTCATGACTCCTATAAACCAGTTTTCCAAAACAAATCACATTTATAAACCAATGTTATCTTAAATGCACAATATGTCATGATCTTGTGATCGCATAACTAACTCGAAAAAGACATTTAAGTGGGTGCCTTCTGCCTCGCAAAATTGACAAAAGAAGTGTTCTTTTCTAAGATGGCGATAGCGCGACTCCTCATCGAAAAACCGTTGTTCACAGAATAGACATAAAGGGTGTCCTACAATTAATAATATAAGGTATCTAGAATTTATAAAGTAAATACAACAAGACGAAGATATACCTCTCTGACTCTTATCGTCAAAGTCACCTACACGAATATGACGCTGAAGTCCATCTCTATTGTATGTTCTACGCTCCCTGAGTAACAAATTAATAGAGGATACATCTGCTAAATTTTAGAATGAATTTTGTTCTAAGAACTGATTATATTAATGAACATGTTAGAAAATATCACGGATATTTATATATCACCTTGAAAATAAATCCAGATTTTCTGTACAAATATGACAGTAGGAAAGGTTGTGAGAAGTGGCCATATGCTGCCGAAGAGAAATGAATGTAGGAAATTCCAGGCGTTCACCATCAGGGCTGAATAATATTATGACAAAACAACTCGCGAAAGAACATTTGCCCAAGAAAATACTACAAACCTTTTACATATCTTACATACGTGTGCTAAATATTTCTCATAGCGAATTCCAGCCCGCGAATTCGTGAACCTAATCCCATAACGTGTTTCATCTGGATGGTCAGATAGTTGAGGCGAAAGTGATACGGTATCGAGACCAGTAGATGTAAATGCAAACACTAGCTGAAAACATTAGTATTAAGACCACAGAAATATAAAACGTAGTCTACTTCTGCATCTTACTTGGTCGATGGTGCTCCTGCACACAGGACATGAAGTGTTTTTGGACAAAATACGTATACGAATAGCGCACTCCACACAGACGGGATGACGACATTGGCCTAATCCGAATAGATCGTTTGGCTTGCAACATATTGTACATTCCTCTAACTCCGTTTCATCCAGATTTATATCCGCAAAGTTATCCTTAATATGAATTAGAAAGTTATTAAGGGATAAATCCATAATATTAAATAAATCAACATAAATCTCTCACAGAATCAATGCGTATTTAAAAAATGTACGCTTGTCTTATAACAGTTAATCCTAATAAAAAACTCCGTACACTTTCGCTTCTAGTTCTTACCTTTGCTGCCCCTATCATTTTTTCATACTTTTTCATATTCACTTGGTAGTTATGCAGTGCTTGAGATCCCTTCTGAGAATTAGAATTGACTGGACACTGGCCAGAGCTTATACCTTAACTGGACTAGATTAAGAAGTGAATAACAATCCATTCGTACAGATTTATATCCTTTACATCAAAAAAAAAAACGTACTGAATGTAAATTTTCTTTATGGTAATTTCACCTTTTCTACTTTCAGTATGTGTTGGTTTCTTATTCTTATTGATAGCTTTATTTTTTTTCTTCGCATCTCCACAGACGGCCTTTGACTGATTACTATTTCTCATGTCAGACATTTTAGATAGAAGTCTAACGTTAGGGTCTAAAATGTTAGTAGAATTACCTACATTAGTCTAAGCTTTATCTATTATAGATACTTTAAAAAGTCTCCAAAGTATTACAAAAATAAAATTGGACGAAAAGAAAAAGAAATTAAATCGTTCAAAGGGAAAATACAGTTATTAATTTTAACGAAAAAAACAGATACAATCGAGTAACGGAAAATTGGCAGAACCTCTTATTTCAAAATTTCACAAAGTAGATAAATTATGAGAATAATTCTCCATCCAACATTTTAAAATAAAATGAAGGAAAAGATCCAATTGAGAAACCCTAATAAAATTACAAGTGATGTACATTGTATATTTAAGAGTTGCGCAATAGTAATTTACAGCCTACCATCTCCATGCAGTGCGTGGTCCTTTAATAAATTACACGGTTATAAGCAATGTTTTATTAAGTATTGTTTCACTGTATTTGAGTTTATATTTAATGAGTTAATTCAAAAATAAATCTACTAGAAAATTTTCTAAGGTAACACTTACAGTATAAGATAAGTATTTGCTACCATTCAGCAAAGACATTTAGAAAATATGATGCTGTGGACTTTATTTTTTGAAATCACAATAAATAAGTGCTTTATTGATCTACGTGTTTTACGTAAGTTACGATTGATATAGGAAACAATAACATAAAGTAACCATAATGATCCAAGAAGGAATCATGACAGCCACATGGTCTGTTAATATAGCTAGTAATTGATTCGTTGACATAATCCATTGTTAGATTGTCTTGTACGGGCGTATATAAGTCGTATTTTGTTAGAATTAGATATCATTGCAATAAGCAATCTAACGGTCTCCATCACAATCAATATGTATTCCAATGGATCTAAGTAGGTTTGATTACGCTCCTACCTTTAAATTGTCTGGTATATTTAGTAGTCACAAGGGTGATATATAGATATTCAGTTCTACCCATTTACCGACCTAAGGGTACCTGAAATAGCACCTCACCAAGTATTCACTAAGTTGATTCTATATTAGTTTGACGGTCCACTAAGTTAAAGTGTACGATGCATGATTAATTGTATTTAGTGAGCCAGAACTGGTTTAAATAATGACGATTAAAGTGGTAGACCACGGGCACCAGGTATCCTTTATTTTCTTAATATAATAATTTGCAATTAATCAAACATGTGTTAATTAGCTTTACACATATCCTTAAAGGCCAATACCACTTTATTACGGTTTTCCACCGTCGTTGGTGTGCAATATTTAAATGGACGACTTGTCTCTCTATGGATGTGATCTGTGGACTACGCATTTGATTATAGACTTCATATGGAGCATATAGTTGGACACCAAAATTTCCCTTCTCGTTTACAGTTGTTCTTATGGTCGTAATAACTTATTGTGACTAATCCTGCAATAATTTAGACACTTTCACATGTAAATGGAATTAATAATTTCAATAGCTAATGGACTACCAATCAATCTGTTTTGACCGACGCACGAAAGAATTACCAAAAAATGGCCTGCTCTTCTTCTGACTCCATACCGGGCCCACTAGGCTGTAAGTATATATTTGGTTTTAACTTATTTTTTATATATTATAAAGCTTGGGGCTTTTTAATCTCTAGGCCGCTATGATGACTCATTAACGGAATTGGAAATTCAGTTAGTTATACCAGGAGTTAAGGAGAAGTCAATAATGAAAGCTTCGAATACTCAAGTCTTCATAAAGAGTGATCATTCGTTAGTTATTTGTGTAGTTTTTTTTTGAATATAATATTTCTAAAAATTGACTTGCAGTTATTTATATTTTTGACATATTATTCATAATTGTAGAAGCATGAGTTGCACTATAGAAATTGTAAAAGTCGACAAGAAGCAGAAGCCACCTGTTAAAACAGTAGTCGATCGTCGATTTTTTGAGGTTTGTTTTGATTTAATTGAGTCATAGTTCTAAGAGTGAAGATTATTTTAAATTGTTTCATCAGTTTACTAGAACATTAGTTTGTCGAAATATATTTGTTCTTAAAATTTGCGTTTTCAGGTGCCCAAGTTTCCTGGAGAGATAGCTGATGTTTCATTCAAACTGAAAAAAAATTGCTGTATTTTAACGGTGCGAAAGAAGACACCTCAGTCATGGGCAAATCATATGAGTCAGTTAGGATTTTAGGTACAGGTACTTATTTTTAGATTTAGGTCTTCGTAATTTTGTTTTCAATATCTCAATATTTGGCATATATTTCACTTATGAAGATTTCTTTTTTAGTAAGTACCATTTCTCTATGCTTTTATTTATGAATAATATGTATGCATAAGTTCTCCTAGCTTGTGAATAATTGTATAGTAGTAAGAATTGTTGTATGTATTTACCCAAAATTAATTTTACTCTATATATAAAGTACCCTATATCAACTCCCATCTCATAGTTTTGTTAATTCACCTCTGGTCCTATTATGACATAATTGCCGATTTTTAGTAGGTTTCATACAGTATTGTTCAATTAAAAGATTTTAGAAATTATAGTGACGAATGGAGTTAAGATCGTTTACATCAATGTTTAATTATCTATATTAGTGATACTGGAAGATCTTTAGTGTGCATTTATTTAAATAAAAAATAGCAATATGGTTTATGATACTAATTACTGGAGACTATTGGATCGAGATATAGATCACACTTCTTTCCAACCATTTCTTTGTCTTTCTGTTGTTCCTGTCGTTTTTCAATCCGTTGATTAATTTTGCTCTGGTCTGAACAGATATTAGAGTAGAGTGCAGTTCTTATCAACCATGGGACAAACATCACAACAGTTGTAATAATACGGAAAAAGTGCTTTATAATAACTAAGTACTCACACTATAAATAACGACACTTGCTTATGTAATCTGCGGAATAATTGTAACTATCTATAAGCATTACAGACCAATAAAAAGCTTTTGAAAAAGACTTCAAAGCATGTAGCGTTAAACTATTGACTGACTGAGAGATACTGAGCAGACATGCCACGTCACACATCTTTAATTGACTAAGGCAATACAAATTAGCGGATCAATCATCTCAAGCTCGCCTGGGAAACCCGCATAGGTCATTGAATAAACATACAACAAATACTTTTGTACAACAAAAGACGACATCTACCAACGAGCACACGGACAGCAGTCGACAGAAGAGTAGCGGTTATCAATTGATGATATGAACCACTTACGGGCAATTTGAATGAACAGAACTCCCCAAATTATAGACCAGATGAATCCAATCACCAGTGGGCATGTAATCAGCTGAAAATTTTGCTATAAAAATACCGTTTTATAATATAGAATTCTTATTATTTCATAATATCGCATTCTCAGTTGTTGATTTCTCGTCATACTGAAAAATATTATATGGTTAAATGCAATAAGTTTACTCATTATAATATGGTATCTATAGCTAGATCGACTTCTTCCTTAGAATCCAACTTAAGTGACAGATCAAAAAGTGCTAAAAATACGTTTAGTTCTTCTTACAAACCTATATTTTATTTATGAGTTGCAACGACAAATTACGCCATAAAAATAAAAATTAGTAAGAACTGTTAGATTACCTGAAGAAATGCTGCAAGTAGATTCGTTCCGAAAGATGCTAGTCGTGACTCACAACAAGAGTCGGCACAGCAAAGAACAGAAAAGGCAGCGAACATAGTACCTACATTAGGATTAGGATGGTGCTGATTAATTGATATCATACACAAAAACACTAGTAAAAATCTTCATTTCATTGATACATAAGATCCAGAATATAAGTAAGCATTACATGGAATTCTTCTGTTAAAAGTTATGTTGGCATTTTATGGACAAATTTGGTATAACTTTGTATTGCAACTCCAACAGAATAATCGAACGTTTAATTTCGCGATTTGAAAAGATAGTTCTCTAATCTATTACCAGTTATGGATGGGAAGAGTTTACAAGGTTTAACTGCTGTAACAACTGTAACAAGCTTGTCTATATCTGTTAAACACTAAAATAATACTTCAAGTGACCAATTGATTATAGATAGATTCCACATGTAAGAATTTCATGTTTTTGTTTGGTTCTATAAATATTTGTTATATCTCAGCGCAATTGTTTGTTTATGACGTTGTTCTCCAATCTCGATGTTTTGAGTGGTGCGCGAGGGTTGCGTGTGGATAGGAGACATCTAGTGGGGTTAAGATTCGCCACTAGATAAATGATGGCAATGTTACAGTATAACTTATTCCAGATACTGCACAGATATCGATGGACTTTTGTTGCTCCTGATGTACACTAAGTATCGTCTACAAATATTACGTATTTCTTCTCAACTAATTTCCTGTTTTCATATTCTGAGCTGAATACGTTGTCTAGAGAAACATCCTATAGGCTAGCACAAATGAGCATGAGACAAAAATAACAATTTAACTTCTTAGTGAATTGAGAATAAAATTAAGAAGTTGGGGGCGTAATACTAAACTAGTTTGAAAATAGTTCCTGATTCGTACTACGATAAAATTATATTAGGAGTAAACTTTGGTTTAAATATTTGACTTTTAAAAATTGATATTGTATTTTAAGTTGGATTTATTGCAGTAATAAAAATTCACGTTTTAATCTATCACTGAACAACTAATACATCTTGTTTTATGGATATTTGTTCCTGTGGTCAAACTAATCGAAACAGCTGCTAAGTACTCACAGCTGCTTTTTAATATTACGGCGCTTCTTGTAGTGTATCCATCAATTATCCACCCATTGTCAAATTTTTAAATTCGTTATATACTTATTCCACTATTTTAATTGACAACGAAATAACACTGGAAATGGAGGTTGAAAATTAACCAATAGTCTTGTATTGGTAAACTTAAAATCTCAAAAGCGATCAGGGTATTGTTAAAAAATGAAAATGAATTTCTGCACTGTGATGATTAAAAATGCTAGCGATATTCATTTTAAATTTGGACATTTCAAAATAAGGTTTAAATATATTTTTTATTTCAATAATATTAGAAGATGAACTGAATATAGGAAATAGAAACTAACCCAAACCAGGAATAAATACGTTGCATAGACAACAGAATCCTGCTAGAGTCATCGGCATGCAAGGAATGGCACGGCGAAACCGTCCGTGGTGCTGAAGTTCATTCAACGACTAATGGATAAACGTGGGTAGTGTTCAGTTACTGAGATCTTGTTCCCTTTTATTATGGAATGGTAAGAATTGAGAGTGAAAGGTAGGACACGGATTACCTGAACGACGGAGATTGATATCCTCTCATGGTCGGTCTTCGCTTGAGGTTCCTCTTCAAATTCCATTACTTAAAATAATTTAATGATCATCTAACTACCTAGGAGGTGGTTTTACATAATTTTATGTGTCAAACTAGTCATAGGAATATATATAGTTAGTAAGAAAAAAACAAGAGTGCTGGCATGTTGCCGGTGAGGCGGAGCTCTCTAGCCGACACGAGTTAGAATAACTCCCGACGGAGTCAAATGCTATTGCGAATGCCAGTTTCCCTTAAAATCAGCCAGTTTAGACAAATCATGAGAGCTCATTCCGATATTTTCATGCATCTTGGTGGGGTAATATGTCACTGTAGAGTAGGCAGGCTATTTGTTGTATACATAGGAAGACAAATAATCTTGATTTTTGTAGAGTTCCCTTACCGCTGCACAAAGATAAAGGTCAAACTGAGAACTTGTAAAATAACATAAGAATGTATTAGATTTTTTTAGGAGTTAAAACAATTCTCTATAATTTAAGTACCATCAGATATTTGTAACCAATCTGGATGTTATCTAACATGTTTAAAAACCACCTAATAATTGAGCTATTACATGGATGAAGACTATAGTGAACAGTGTTGAGAAGAGACAAATCGATGCAAAAATATTATAAAAAATAATTGATTT
The DNA here is from genome assembly GCA_020740425.3 of Heterorhabditis indica. Taxonomy (NCBI): domain Eukaryota; kingdom Metazoa; phylum Nematoda; class Chromadorea; order Rhabditida; family Heterorhabditidae; genus Heterorhabditis; species Heterorhabditis indica. The sequence goes on along the minus strand of JAJAVP010000150.1, from coordinate 133,627 downwards.
AAGTTAATTTTGTCCTTGATTACATGCAACAATGATTACATAAGAGTTGACAAGGATGAATCGGAAAGAGCTAATTTTGCTGAAATAGACAGTGAGTACCCACAGCTGAAGTACGAAGTAGATCGACAGATTCATTGAATGTTAATGGACTAGCGTCGTATGTGAAAGTACAGGATACTACTTTATATTAACAGCCTCCTAGAGTTGAAGATCACGAGCTTTTAAAAATTTAATAACTAAATTTTTCAAATGTTTAAATATAGACATTTAAAAATAAGATGAAATGTGAGGAAAGATGCTTTTTCTTAATACGAGACTATATCAAATATATTACGTCAAGAGCAGAAATAATAAAGATATCCTGATTGGCGCCATCTCGAGTGTTTGTTGAGAGAAGTATCTTTTGCTTATATACTGTCTATATTTATGTTTAAATAGATTTAAAATTCGAATTTAAAATGTAATTTATTCTTGTAACAATAGCTAAGTTGTTTGTTAACTAGCTTGAGGGTATAGTTATATGTTAGTAGCATGCATAGTGTTATGTTTTTCATGATACATAGTACTAAGTTGTTAAGGGATCCAAATCATGGACGTGGATAGCAAAACATCCTTCTCAGAAGGCGAGAAAAGAGGATCTCGAAGTGGAGTAAGTTTGATTTTCTAGGGGCTGGTGCTCAACTTTAATAGTTGTTAAAATTTCAGTGACCCATTTTTAAAACTTGTATTAAAACCTATTGTTATTAATACGTACACAGAAAGCACCATTTTAATAGTTTTTCAGTAAAGCATTGTACTCGACAGAGTGAAGTGGTTCCCTATTGTTTATCTCAAGCAGAGAGAAGTTCCTCATAGTGAATAGCAGATATCGCATGTAACGGTCATGTCGCATTTTAAGGCTTCTTATTATTAGTAAAATAATAAATTTCGACTTCTCAAATGAAACATAAATATCTCCCTGAAAAGCATTCCTATCTAAAAAAATATTACAGCTAACGTGTCTTCTCCATGATGTGTGTTGTTTTAGATGGATTAAATTTTTATGAAATCTATTTAGAGCACAAAATAACAAATTCAAACTCCACGAAACATTTTGTGTAGCCGATGTAGTTCAGCGCAAACAACTCCTCATTTCAATACTTCACTTTTAAAGACAAGCCAATAAAAGTCGAAGAAAACAGAAGGGAGTTATTGGTATTATGCCAGCAATCCTAACGGGTCTTTCTTGCTATAAACGTTTCGTATTTCGAGCACGTGTCATAGGTGTGAAATCGGAAACCACCTCCATTATTTATTCGAAGAAGAACCACTTTGTTGAGTAGCGTCTTATTTTCTCCACATTACTCTCATCCACAGAGCGATACATAAACAACACCCGGATCTAGTACTTTCACTTACTCGGATGTTCAGTGAGTTACTTAGGACAATCGGAATTCCGCATGTAAATTTTAGCTAGAAGTAAATAATACTGATAAATTTAACTACATTCTAGCATTTAATAACATTTAGTACCTCTTTGTCCTGAAGATGTAGACTCGAAAATTGCAATGCCATAAAACGGAACTTATTCCTCTAAAAATGACAAGCATTTTCAGTTACTCATCTGCTCTTTTCTGTCTTTTCCATTCTCGAGTATTGGACAGCACGCCATTGCATAACCTCGTTTCCAACAATCATTGGCGGCCAAATTTTTTTTTGAATAATATCTGCTAAAAAAGGAATTGCTTAGTTGTTGTTCTTTTTAATATATCTATATATAACGCATATGTACTTACACATGGCATAAGAAAGTGTATGTTCTTGAAGTTCTACCCAAATATACTCTAGGCTAGACTAAATGAAATATAGACAAGAAGCAAGAAATATCTCGCTTATTTATCTTACTTGAGTATTTCAACCGCTAAATCAGCTTAAAGATATTTAATCAAGCACCATCGTTCATTCTTGATTTTCCTCATATCCTTTTGTCTCTCTGATTAATTAATTACTCGTCATTTGCTGTTTTTCAACCGGTTGGTTTCAAATTATGCTCTTTAAAACGAGGAGCCAGTTGTATATCGAAGATAAAGTAAATGTTAACTATTTGCTGATCGTCTTCTATTGACACTGTAAAAATCACAAAGTTCCTTATCACGAAAATTAACTGTTCTAGTGTTCTAATCGACTAGAGGAGAGTGACAATATTCTTATTGCTCTTATCAATATGTCTTCGGAACGACGAAACCCACTGCTGAGTATTGCGAACGGAGGTATTGTCATGGGTTCTAAAAGACGCATTTCAGAGGTGATCACCAGAAAGTAAGTTTAGTTCTTCTTTTATCTATTTTTCTGATTTATCTCTCATTTTTTGTTAAATTAAACATATGTCTGCTAATCACGATTTATTTTCATTAAATTCAATTGAGCCAATCCAACCTTTTCTATCGATATAATTTCCGTAATACACCATTTAGTGGTCTTCGCAAAGAGACAAATCACTTATTTTAGCATCATTATCATGTTATGTATTTCTCTTTACTTTTGGTGTTATTTTTTCCTCGCTCCGTTCTTTGTATCCGAGATGAACAAATTAGCTAATTCTCGTATCTTTTCCAAGTGTTGAATGATTTACGCATTTGGAAACGCATCTCTAAAGACAGCTATGGTCATAATTATGCAGAGTGAACAGAAGAGTGCATTTTAATCAATAAAGTAAAATTATATGGTATTTTTAAAAGCCCATTACTTTATTTCGGCTTGTAAGATGTATTTTTAGAATCAGTCAAAATTTTAGGGTGGTTGTAATTTGATATTTTTCTAACTTTGGTACAAGTACGTTAAACATGTGCTAGCTGTTGTTGACTTACCGTTGTCCTTAGAATCTACTTTGACCGCTTGTATGCAATAGAAATCAACTGGTCTTGTAATAGATAAGAAAACAGCAGTTTGATAAATTGCAATCACTAAATAATTAAGAATTTACGACGATACTTCCTATTTCTCTATAAGTCTGAGAATCTATAAATGTAATCCCGAGAGAATCGGACTGCACACTTGAGCAACACATTGTCTGTTGTGAGTCGAACTCTTCTCATTAAATATATTGGCAAAACGAATGAATTGAGGACATAAAAGGAAGGTCTAAATGATAATATTTCTTGCGATATGTCTCATCAGAAGATGATGAAAAACACCAGACTACCACTCAGCCATAACTAGGTTAGGCACTTGGATCTTCATGGGAATACGACTGTTCCTATAGATAAATTATAGTTTCATATCTCCTAGCTCATGTTAAGTTTTTCTGCAATATTTAGTTTATAGGCTAAAGTTATAAGTAAAGACGTATAAGTATTAAAGCCTAATTCAAGTTGTCACGCAGAAATTCGGTTAGATACCTACACCTCACTGACATATTTGCTTAATCCCTTCATCAATTCTAATTCATCCATTTAGCTATCTTTTCTCATTACTTAAACCAATGCATTTCACAATTTACTAACATAGGGAGCACTCTTTTCTAGATATCACTGCATTAGTCTCTTCAATTTTTTCCCTGAAAACTGGCTTTCCTAGAAGTTAGAAAGATTCATTCAATGACCAAAATGGATTCAAGGCGGAGTGACTGCTTTTTCGTTAAGTGTTTTGATAGAAATGTCGCTGGCATTATCGCTCGTCACGGTATTTTTCTTATTATAGAAAGCAACGAAAATTATCTTAACTATTGAATGGTTATGGTGGTGTCCAAATTTACATAACTTCCAAATATCATTGTGATTTAACAGTTAGTATTATGGCAGTAAATGTCAGTTTCTGTTTTAAAAGATAACGAGGCGTCCAGAATGCAATAGTGGTATTTATTTCCCTAGAATAAAATTTTTTTGGTATACCACAAAAATAAAAAAATTTCTCGAATATACTATGGAAGGACACTTGGCCGTAATTTACGAAGTATTTTGGAGTGCAAGATTCCACCCACTTGAAATTCCGTCTCGGTGAAGCGCCGTACCATTTTACTACATAACTAGTACATTTTGTTAATTCTTACCTTTAGTGTGAATTTAAATTTTATCATAGCATACTAAGAAAGATTGAGGTAACAATACACCACAGGTAGTTTTTACATTGAGCGTGAAAAATCTAGAATCTTCGACAGACATTTTCTCAGACACCATGATGAAGATTAACTGAAAACTTTTCACGTTAGAATATTTAATTCATTGGGGCTTTTGATACTAAATTTATTCAATACTTAAAATTCATTATGAATGGTTTTTTGATTAGTTTTTAATGAAAGGTTTTCATTTGACGTACATACAAATTCTTAAAAGCTTCCATGTCTGAAATAAGTATAGTGGTTCCACTAGATTTGGCCAATGTTGTTTAGTTTATAATAGTATAATTTTTCAGTGACAAATATGACTATGGTAATAACACCATTTAGAAAACGTCATAGTTGATGGAAGATGAACAAATGATACCAGTCGGTAAAACATGGATAATTACTCTTTTCATTGGTATTTTCGTGTTTTTGAGAGTTGTAGTGGATATGCGTGTATTTGCATTAATTTTGGCGTAGAGTTCGTGTTGATCTCTTCTGAGCAATGCACAGCGATGCACTGACGCTCTGCTGCTGGTGGTCCACTAATCTCTGTAATGGAATCCCTCCTGTTCATCCCTCAGCTAGGCTGGTTCGCCTATATAAAGTAAATTAATACGTCAAAAGTGGATTCTTTAGGACACAGCTTTTCCCATTACAGAAGTAACCGGATGGAGTAGTAATTACGCTTCAGCACACTAGACGGCCTCGTTTTCAAATTGGTTTCTTCGCTTATCATTACTTTTTCCACACAATTAGATTATGCAAATTTATCAGTTAGACCTAATCTTGCACCTGAATCTTCTCACTTTCCTATTGTCGTTCATCTCTTTCTTCTTTATTCATTTTTCATTTCATATTTCATTATTTCTTGATTTTTACTCCGATGTATCCTCTTTTCGACGAATTCTGCCGCGTGTCTGGATGCAATTCGAATTAATTACCCGTCAGCTATTCCACCATTTCCCGTCACTTCCTGCATTTTGAAAATTTCACTAACACGGTCAACTACAAGATTTTACGTAATAATAATATCAGCTTAGCTTTAAGCCTATTTATATCAGAAAAATTGCATTTTGATAAATCAGGCGCAGCAAAATAATGTGATAACTTTTTTATCATATACGAAACCTTACAAAAATATTCCCTTTTAAACTAACGAATAAGACAATTCAGAAAATCTTCTGTGGATGGGTACTCAGACAGGTTCACATGAATTCATAAACACAATATGAATATGGGGATTAGTTGAGATGGCATTCTGAATTCCATTCGTGAGACCTTATTGAGGTTTTTTTTTGCAAAAGTAACTATTAATTTATTGTGTTTTATATTTCATAATACGCTAATACAGGAATTAATGTTAGCAAACTATGAAAATTAGTTCTTCCAAATTAAAAATAAAACTTTTGTTGTTCTTAATTTGGCACTTTTTAATCAGCATGAATATATCAACTATTACAGGTAATGGATATGAAAATATCAATCAGTCTCTCAGGACAAAAAGAGATTTAAAATTTTAAAGTTATTTTTAGCTGATTATAAATTCCTAGCTACTCTATAGGGAATACTTTCTGATATTTTCTTTGTAAATTAAGCTCTTAACGTGCGAAGAAGGGTTAACAACTTCTCCTTTTGTTTCGCAAATTCCCTCATAATTACAAGTTGAAGTGCGATATCTAACGATTTCAGTGAATAAACTGGATAAGACAGCAATTATTTTTGTAGATTATTTCAACTAAATTACTTAGTCTAGTCTTGTCTTGTTTTACCACTGTTTAAATATAAGCAAAGACACAAGAAAATGCTATGGGAAAAGCAATTTGTACAGTTGATTTATGATAGGATCCGCAGTAGTTTAAACCAGTTGTTTATCGAGACCAAGTTATAAGTCTTTCAAGAAGGAGCATAGTCATTTTTCAATTCAATAAGGTTGTTATCAGATGGAAATTAGGAAGGCATCCTTTCAGAAAACTTAGACGCATATAGTAATAATTAATGTATTCCGGATAATCTTGAAATCTGTAAATAGATTAAAATATTGTGATTCAGTCATGGCGGAAGCATTGTCTTTTCAGTTAATCTTTAAAACTTTTCACTCTATTTTTATCTTTTTTGATCTGAGCATCCTTATTTTTTCTCACACACTCTTATTCATTGTTCGAACTCTCGGCCGGTGTCCTGCTGTGTCAATGTCAGTTGATTACATATTTACGTCTTTCCCCGCTCAGCTCTGTTATTCGTCTTTTCCTTGTTGTCAACATCTTCTAGAACTTCTCTAAACAGTATAAGACGGTTTTATATGTCCTCCTATTTATCAATTGAGAACTAGTAATTGATTATGAATTAACAATTATCTTCATTATTCATGATTACCGATAATAAAGTGGAAATGGTGTTCTTTATCGATTCAGCATAGATTGCTCACCGATAAAGTACGAGATGCGTTGTATCGATGGGACAGAGGTCCTCCGTCGTGATTCTAAGAATTGCTAGAATAAGTAGGATGGGAAAATATAGTTCCATTGCGTGTAATAAGCCATGCTTCATAATAGAGAAACGATAGCACTTTCAAAATTGTTTTTTATAAGGCACACCGTCTTCAATTAGTTGCATTTGTTTCCTCCAAACCCATGCACTTAATTAGTAATAGCAACGACGGTAATACGGCATAGTTCAGGTAAAGCACTCGATACGAGGGACGAGGGAGAATTCACATGCATTACCAGCCCACGGCTGGCTGTCGAGTATAAGCCTGACGCTCAGTAGTTCAGCAATCAGACGGCTAATTTTATGAAGTTCGTGGAATTAGCTCTGCAGAAACCTATATCTCAAGCTAGTTCTGTGAATAGTACACAATTAGGCCGACTGATTGATGATGATAATACACAGGAAAAATAGTCATACTTCTAATAATTAATGGCTATAAGTGATTATTTATGTGTAGTGTGCATAAACATCGAGACATATTGGCAGTGAATTGCCACCTTTATTAGTATAATATTAAGTCAACTATGGCGAGGTCTAGAATACACGTCTTTATCTCCAGCATTTCTTCATCTAATGACATTATTAGGGATTCCACCACATTTAATCAGGAATATGTCACTCTATATGAACTATAACTACTGCCTTTTCTGTGAACCCAAGACCTATATCTGCTACTCGGAATATCACAAAAATAGCTTAATAATGATTCCTGTCTGGAATAATAGTGGTTGTGATAGTAATAATAATAATAATAATAAATATCTGCATGTTATTATTCTGTTAATATACTGGTCGACATGATTGTAGTGTGGTAATTGATTTTGTTTGGTTAGACAATTATACTAACAGAGAATGTCTGGTTTCTATTTGTACTCTTGGTGCACATGTAGCGTTTCAGATGGGAGTGTCAACACAACATTTGGCCTCTAGGCGATTTCAACCACTTGTCTGCTTGTTTTGAACCAAGGGCCAACCCATGTTTCCCCTTAACAAAGCGTAGCTGCCGCCGATGTGACGTTTCCTGATTGTATTGAGGTCTACTCTTCCCTGTTCACTTTCTCTATTGCCATTATCTTTTCTTCTATTACTATTCTTTTTCCTCTTCCGAAACCACGATTTCTCTGGAGTTTTTCTTGTCTAAGATCTTACTGAAATTTATCTTCCACCTGCAATAAGTTCTAATTCACATGCAGCTCTCCCACTTACGCGTGGGTTTTCTTAAATAATTAATAAATATCTTCTTTGTGCGTTTGCGTTTACGAATACTTGCATTTAACACTAGGGGAAGTTAAAATATTTATAAGAATTATTTAATTCTTACTTTGAAAGTAGACAAAAATTTGCACATTCTCAATTTTTCTTAATTGTTATCCTGGGAGGGCGGCAATTGAATTGTAGCTTTCGGAATTGGTACAATTTAATATTAGAGCAAAACTTCACTTTTTCGTCTCCGATGTAATTTATCTCATAAATATGTAAAGTGAAAGCAATGCTTTAGGTGATATTACTTTTACCTAGTTCTTAAATATCATTATAAGTCATTTTAATATTCGCAAACTTGTGTATTACAAATATTTTCTCATATAACTCAAATTCTCCCGAAATTTCCTAATTTCGTCCTATTTTGCTAGTATCATCGTTTTTCCATAATTAATCTCCTTTCCTGCTTTAGTTTCTTTCAATCCAAGCTAATCACCGTTTTATCCGTTTTCTCGTCTTCCTCTCTCTTCCTCTCATTCAAAAGGTTTTAAGTATCTGGTTTCGGCTCTGGTTAAACTAATATCCTAATCCTTCTCATGGTTGCACCCTGGTAATTCTGCCAGTTCTCACTGACAATGATCCTTTAGCTTCTACTACTTGCCAAAAGGGGATTATGGAGTTTGTTCAATCAGTAGTTCTAGCCTGTTGATGTGCAAATCTGATTGGGTATTTATTGACTGGAAATGTATTTGTAACTTTTCCGCTGTTCCTATATTTAATATTCTTCAATTCAAACATTATTTAGTAAGAATAGAGGAATTTAAAGATTTGTTTTTGAACTACAACTTCATTATGCACTATGTAGATCACTTATAAGCAACACATTTTTCTTTACAGATACATTTTTAAATACTAAATTTATACATTTTTGGGGGACAATTTTTAAATGTCAGAGAAACAAAAAATGATAATGGGTTGATTTTTGTTCAATTACATTGTATGCTATGTGAAATTCTTTTTCAACTTCACTAGAAATGTCTTATTAAGTGTGAAGTCCTTCATTTTAGTTTTAAATTATTCTTTTTTATCTAAATCTATTAAGTTTGTGTTTTGCTATCTTTCAAAAATTATAAAACATGTTTGTTCGATTCCTGTAATCAACATTTCCAGTTATATTGCTTTTTTGATTTTAAGAGTCTAAATTATTTTTGTTTTCGTCATGACTTGACTCGGTTTTTGATGGCTCTGCATAGCTGGTATTTTTTGCACTAATTTTATCTTCCCTACTGAGGGAAAATGAGGTTATAAAAGAAGGCGATAGTATAATATTATCAGAAATGTATTTATCCAGCATCTCCTGATGGTATTCATATTCAAAAATTATCTTCTATCGAAGAATATAAACAGTAATTTATATGCTTCATTTATTCCTATACACTTGCTGCGGATCCCGAAATGAACCATTGTTATGAAGATAATCTGAGAGACATACAGTACCCAAGCACTTAAATCTTTAATTACCCGCTGGATAACTAGCATGTTGTGTCTCTGGATTTCGTGTTATATACTCAGCTTATCTTACTTTCCTGTTCTTTCTCAATCTATGTCCAGTTTCTCTTTGTCATCGCCAAAATTATAACATTTTCCTCACTATACACTTCCTGACTATCAATTCTTTTAAATTTATTTGTTATTTATTTTAAAACATTAGAAAGGTATTTCCTCTGATTATAAGATGTATTTATCATTTCTATTTAAATGTGATATAGGATGGTGTCTACACGATCGTTGACGTGGACTTGCGTGCTCATCCAGCTTGTCCTTTCCTGTGCCTGTCTCATCGCCTCCATGGCTGTTATAGCTGCTAAATTACAATCCGTATCTCTTTATGACGATAAACAATTTATTAGGTGAGAAAAACAGATTAGTTGCCACATTTGTTAGAATCTCTCATGATCTTTGTTATTTAGTACCCACACAACTATTTTCAGTATAGAGTGGTGGACATTTTGTTGCGTGAATTTCATAATGATAATTGCCACTATATTTGCTATGCTTGGTTTATCAAGTCACAAGAAACATTTGTTAGTGCCTCATCTATTTTTGCTAGTAAGTTTTATCTTCATAGCATTAATCATTTTTCACACTACTTAATTACCTGGACAAAAACATTTGCTATAGCTCAGTTTTAACTCTATTTTTGTGCAAACATAAATAGTTTGAATCAGATAATACTACATTAGTTAATTAGTTAAAATGTATTAACTATACAAATACAACCTTATCTCTTTTTCCATCCGAAATTTTATTACTTGTAGTAAAATCTTTGATAGAATAGACAGTAACAATTGATAAAGTCGAGAATTATACTAAGCGGGTAAATTTAGCGCACCTAGAAAGGCCCTTGCTCTTCGCCCGTGTTAGTGATTTACTAGGTGTTATAATGGAAATGTGTTGCAACGAGTCGGTTGCCATAGTAGGTAATCCTCCGAGTGGTCGCGGGTCTCCAGGCCACCTCCACTTTCGCAATCCTCTCTGTGTATGCAACCCATCCCTTCCACACGCTCTTCTTATAACTGCCTCCTATGTAAAATACTAATATTTGTATAAAATTGGTTACAATAGTAGTCTATTGTGTTACTTGCACATTCAAGCGTAGTTCCCATGAAGTATTTATAGTAAATCACCTTTCATCTATTAACTCAAATAAGCGTAATTTAGAAGGAAAAGAAACGGCTCATCATTTAACTTTCGGCGAGAACTATAATTAATCACTTTCAGACGTTATACAGCTTATTCGTGGCACGAGTGCTAATACGAGTTTTTCTCGAATTTGATCCATCTGATTTTAACTGGATCCTTGGCGTTTCTGTATTGTGTTTCGCAGGTGGAATTCACTCATAAATTTTAACTATAGGAGTGGATAAATCAATGTTTCTTTTCAGAACTATTTCTTGTCCTATCAGTGATATTTGAATTCCGGACCTTACAGTCGATGACATAATATGGATTACCAGGTATGTTGATTACAAAACTGGCTAAACATAAATACACTCATACGAACGAGTGAGGGAAAATATGATTGCAGTAAATAACGATAATCACGAAGCTTCTTAACCTAAGTATCTATTGAATCATTGATTCACATCTTATTTGCTTATTGAAAACAAATAGATGATTTAGACAGATTTTAATAAATTATACAAATAAGACTAATGTTTAGGTGGTGCTAGCGGGAGAAATGATTTTGTTGGTGACGGGGTTAACTGGTGTGGGCATGCTTCATGGATGGACAGAGGGCGTTGGATATCACATGAGAGAGTATTACACACCGCTGTAAGATTTATCTTCATTCTTTTTCAGGTTCATTTTTAAACGGTGCTTTGCAAATATATAGTGGTAGTGCACTTTGCTAATGATGTTTCTTACCTTGTTTATAAACTAAACGCCCTCACAGTGGAATTATAGATGGGCTTGCGCTGTGATTATGTGCATTCTGCTGCTGCTCATTATCTCACTTTTTTTCGTCTTCGTCTTTCTACATTTTGGTCATCCAGGCATCATCAAGCAGCACATTATGGCACTGGTTAGTTCACATATTCTTAGTTGGAGCTAAATAAATGGTTAGATCATATTAGGTTCGTGTTTCACCTCTGTTTACTCGTACTACACTTTTATATGGAATATAGATAAACAAGCATAAGAATCCGATTTCATACCGACCGTCATCATATTGCACGCTTATCTATGGCAATTTATTAGTCGCATTAGTACATGAAAGTACATAGTGTCTAGCATTATTTAGTTTCTTCTAGGATTTAATCGATGATAATATGCTTAGAAATATGTTAATATAAAGTCCTAATAAAGAAACCTTCATTCGTTTAAAGTATATTAGTTCGCATAAATGCACTTAATGTAGTTATTTTATAGTATAACGTTTCTTTTTACAACATCTTAAAACAGTAGTCTTTCGAACACAATCAATAGTAGCATCATTCTTGGAGTAGTATTCAAAATTTAGTTTCAGGCGGTTGCATGGCCCATTAGTGTTTGTATCATCGTAGCTGCGGTGGTGGAAAGTGCTCCAATCGTCGTTGGCTTTCTCCTTATTCTCTTTTTCACTTCGCTCTTACCTTTTGCCTATATCTATAACAGTGCGGAGTGGATAACTACTGTGGACCCTCCAGTGTGAAATTCGATCGACGCTTATTGATATAGAATTTAAACTATGTCCAACTATTTATTTCTGATATTCACAGATAGTTTTTCTATCAGCTTGTAAATAATTCCTACTTCTTGTACACTTCTTCTTAACCATGGTAACACCATCTCCACCACGATATTTGCCTGTAAAAGGCCCATTGTCCATGCTCATCATTATTCAACTACTCGTCGCCGTTATTTTATTCGTTGAGAATACTTTAAATCTCACAAGAAATTCAGAGCACTTCGAGAGCGAAGAGACACGGTAAGTATTTTAGATGCGATTTGAAGGTTCAATCATAATTTTTTAAAACAATCCAAAGATTGGATTTGAAAACAATTACATAATAATGGCTTTGACATAAATTACCTTGTTAAAAAAACTTTAGCAAGGAATTGCTGTATAATTAACAAATAAAAATAGAAATTTAGAGACGTCGTATTCGTCGCTTGGTTGATTGTACTGGGCTGGATTCTGACCATCTTCTGCTCTCTAGTAGTTTTATTCACAAACATCTACACGCTACTGATTCCCCATATTGTGTACACGGTAAATAAGAGTATTAAAATAAAGTTTTACGGTACTTCTAGTCATGAGGTAAAACGTTAGTACAATTAGATTGCTTAGCTTCTAAAGACCTGCTGAAATTCAAGAAATTAGGAATACTTCTGATCTAAATGCATTGCAGAGTCTTCTCTCTTTACTTTGTGTTGGTTCTGCTGTTTTACTCTTCATGACTGACACTCGACCTTGGTCAATGTTCCTTTCCGCTGGTCTTTCTATTCTTCTTATTGTGTCAGTTGTATACGAAATCAAATGTTTCATAATAATGAAAGATCGTCTTGGTTGATTTACATATGATTTTCACAACTTTTGTCAGCTGTAACTTTTGTTCGATTTCTCTCACTTTCCTCTTTTTTTCCTTCATTTAAACCTTTTAGGTCTGATTGTGGTTATCGTTGTTTCACTTGCAATTCACTTTAAAAGTGCTTTATCTAGAACATCGTTGTTGTGTAACTATTCATATAATACTGTTTGAAGTGATAAACTTGCTTACAAGTATTAGTTAACTAAATGTTACATTTATTGTTGAATTACAAATAACATGTGTAGTTGTAAAAATTAATTCGTCTGTATAATTACTTAATAATTGGTTAGACTGTTAGATTCAATTGATGTGTATGAAAAGCCGTCAAGCTTTTAGTTCCGTAATCACATACAAGAATGTCCTATTCAAAACAAGGTAATATTGGTCTATCATAGATTTTTATGCATTTGTTAGCTTAAAAATATGAGAAGGAAAAAAACAGCGTTAGCCGTTTTAATTTTTATTGTTACGTCATCACCAAAAGGGTTAGTAAATTATCGGCATAATGATCTGAACTAATACAAATATGTGCTAAATAGTATTGATTGACGTCAATGCTGTCGCCGTAGTTAGCATAAATAAAATTCTTGAGGACGATTTGTAATAATAAGTCTCGCCTACAAGATAGCAAAAATTCAGTGGAAAATAATGGATTAGAATCTTATTTGATCTAGTGAAGCTATATTAATATGCATTTTTATGTGTTTACTTGAGTAATTTCCAGTATTTGAATTAAACAAGTATTTATCTCGATTTCTAATACTTTCGCCCAAGTTCTGACTTAGACTGGGACTGGAACTTGAGTCTAATTACTTGATAGCGCTTCATCGCTCACGATTGTCCAAAATACGGGAAAATTTGATCTGATTTTTCATCGTCTGAACTTTCTATGGATGCTGATTTTCCTGTTCAGTGTATTTGTAAAATGATGATAATTAAAGCATTTATGTAATGTCTCAATTAACAAAGAAACCGAGAACTTCACTTCAGTTCACTAACAAAAATTATCATGAAATACTGTTTATCAAATTATTTTTACCATTATTGACTTTGAACTGGTGAGTTATTGTAACTGCTCTGACCTAGCCTTCAAGAACAACGCAAGTGATTAATTATACATTTAAAATGTCATGTTTTCGTTGTTATTTATACTTGGGCCACACTGGCTCCTACCCATTCGCTTCTTCTTGGAGAGGCAGAGGTTCCAGTTCAAAGAAGAATTAGGCACCACTCACGCGTTTATTGTGCCATATGTCACTTACTCGTTCAGGTACACTATTTATTAACAACTGTGATTGTTTTTATTTCTTATAACAAAGTATGGTTACAGTTTATGCTTTCTGGATGTATACTGATAAATGCTTTATATATAAAATCCGACAGGCTAACATATATTTCCAAATTTATTGAAAGAAACCACTTCACAGAATTGCCTATTCAAGAAAAGCTCAGAAATGAGGTTGTACTTAAATGATGTTATGCATATCAAATATAAAATGAAGGCACCTAAATATTGTAATTAGATTAATAAGTCAAAGAACAATACATTTAGGTGACGAGTTCATCGATGTATTACATGATCCTACCACTAGTAGGCGGATTTTCAGTATTAGTTTTAAATGCATTCCTCATATATCAAGTATGTCTGTCTTATGATGTATTTATGCCTTTCCAAGAAATGAAACAAGCGAAGCTCTTACCATTACAGTAATTAACTTTCTATCCGTTTATTGATGTTTTGATTGCTTTAAGATTTTCACTTATGGGATTAACATGAGAACAAATTTATTTGGAACGTGCACAATTGTCCTCATATCAACTATTCTTGTGGCTATGCAAGGCACGTGGTCGCGAAAATATTTTCGCAAAAAATATCTAGACCAAAACATTTTTTTAAATACTGTAGCCTTCCAGGGTATGTTGCAAATGATATCAGTAAGTTTCCAAATGATAAGAATGGCTTAATGAACAGTCACGTAAATTTATATATTCATGTAATGAAGCATGCTCTCACTCAAAATACTGCTGCATATCCAATCATAACCTCCATCCACACACTGGTTAGTATTGAACAGATAAACAACTTGAGATAGAAATCTACTGCCACCAAATCCGATTCTTAATGTAACTTTAACTTGAACAATTTCTTTAGATGGAATGCTGTGGCTTTTATGGCGTGGATGACTTCTACAATCAAGCGAGAATCAACTACTATAGCAAAAAGCATCCAAAAGAGGTATCAGGAAAATTGCTACAGATAGGATAGAAAATTAATAGTTTCAGTTAAATACTCCCCGTCTCGATATTTCGAATGACTGGATAAAACAATGTTCCGCCAATGCATCATCTAATAATATTCGGCGGATTTGTATTGCTCCAAGATTTTGTTGTCGGGATCCAAGCAACAGAACTTGTTCATCAGTAATATGGACTGGCAACGAGAATTTGCACCAGTGAGAAAACTCTTGAAAATTGGAAATAAGTTTTTATCCTAAATGACATCGGTGTCTTCTAGAACAACTTCAATCTTTGACCGCCCATGTTTACCAGCAATGGTCCATAACTTCCGCAGCCAAGTTTTAAGCATATTGTTCTCCTCTATGGGGATATTTCTAACAGGGATTCTCTATCTAACCAGGCTATTACAATGGAAATTTGTTCTAAAAGCAAGTAATGAAGCACCCATACAATCAAGTAAAAGATAAATTGCGCTTATATCTTAATATATTATAGAAGAAATATAAGTAAGCAAATCACTACCAAACACAAGAACGGTAATTTATTGCTACAAATAGTGTACAAAACTAAGATTTCGGAAAATAAATGTTCTAAACATAAGTGTATCGCTCGACCCTATAGAATTCAAATAAAAATCCTAATGTAATCTACAAACTGAATAATCATAAGCAACATAATTTAAATCTCTTACTTTTAACAATGAATCGGCTGCAAACTCCACTGATTATTATACAGACAAAATCGCAACTGTACGAAATAGGGAGTAATAAAATTATTTAAGTGTTAATCGGATAGAGTAATATATTCATCTGATAATTTAATCAGCATCTTCAAGCACATTCTTCATTCTGATCAACACTACTATTATATGTCCATACCCTAAAATCATAGTTTTTTTTTCAGAAACTTAAATAATTTTATTACTCCCTATTTCGTACAGTTGCGATTTTGTCTGTATAATAATCAGTGGAGTTTGCAGCCGATTCATTGTTAAAAGTAAGAGATTTAAAGTGTTGCTTATGATTATTCAGTTTGCAGATTACAGGATTTTTATTTGATTCCTAAAAGTCTACTAGGTAAGTATAAGAATTACCTTAAAAGAAATGTCCATCGTTTTCTTGTAATTAGAAAGCAGTATTTTTTTTTAAATCACACTTTGCAGATAGCCTAAAAACTAGTATAAACAATTTCACAAAATCCAACTGAAATCTCAGTAATAAGCTAGTATAATATATCTTAACTCTAATAGGAGTATCCAGAAAAATATTTGAACCCACATTTCCATTCTACTTTGCGAAAGATGTAGGGCAAGTTCTGACCTCTTCATTTCAAGAGACAGTTCCTCATCAGCTAAAACCGCTTTCTTACTACATAAATCTAAAATGAAGTTATTATATCAAATTATTCTAAATGTAAAGCCAATTTTATTGATAATATTGAAAAGTAACTCAGCATTACACAAAGAAAGGAGATTGTATGGGAAAGAGATCATGAGAAAATAGTGTACGTACCATCCCAGATGTGCTGTTGTTCATCGATATTTTTCAATACATCTGCTAGGTCTTTTTTAAGTGCACTAAGATGACATCCAAGAGACTTTTGCAACTCTTTTCCCTCCGTCAATCGTTCCTCCAAGAATTGAATTTTGCTCATTGACGCTGGAAATTCCAGACTCAAAAGCATACAGGTCACGAATACTTCGAAACTCACTTCGCTCATCCATTTGAGCTCTCATTCTTGCTTTTAGGACCGTACGGGGAAGATTTTGAACTTTAGACAGTGCATTTTCAAATAAGTCATACCTACTTGCCTTAATAAAAAAACACATTATTATAAATATATTTAGAACCTATAACTTAAGCTAAAAGATCTGAAATATGATTTTAAATATAAGTAACAAACCCCGAAATAATCCTGGAATACATTATCTAGAAGTGAACTAATATCCATATCCCGACTAATATCGAGTGTAGAAGCATCACTTCTTAGGACTGATGATGTATTTATATTGGTAATAGTAAGCATCTGAAAGCATCCTTAAGTATAATAGGTGTAATTTTTATGGGTCAAGAAACCACTAAGATTCTCTACGTTTTAATTAAGACACAGTTAATATATTTATGATAATTACACACTGAAGTAATTCATCATGTTCTAAGTATTGTAGTTTACATTAAAATACCAGCTGTTGCTATAAACCACTCATGAAAAATGTTCTTACCCAAAACATCTTCAAAATACTACTACATCTTAACAATAAGTCCTTATTGCTGTGCAAAAGAATAAAACCCCATACGCATAAAACTTAAATACAAGCAAAACTATACTTAATTAGATCTATTAATCAAAATGTAGATCAGCATTTAACCAAATCACCATAAGTGGTTTAAAATTATTGCTTTACCGCGCATTGGTGTCCTATAACGGGAAATATATAAAATGACTCTTACCGTATGCTAAAGAACAAATTTAAATTACAGTAGTTTTAAAGGGACGACGGTCGTTTTCAAAGCAACGACGATTCAGATGAATTTCTCTTGGGTGGTCTGACTGCGTTAAATATGTAGAGGTCATCCATTTTTATGGTTTTATAGTGAAATATAAGGATGAGCTAGAGTGTGTTAGAGAACAAGAGGAAGCGGAGCGGGTCGCGCCGGCGTCTCATCATTTCGAAATCATCGCCTGCAATTCGCATGTGCTGCTGTACTTGATCTTATTGTTCTAAGTAGTGTAGCAAAGGAGATACAACGAGCTTAAAAATTCGTCATAACAATGTTGGGTTCGACTGAGAATGTTAATTATTATCCTTCTAGGAACTGACTTTACATCTATTCGATGTAGGCTTCGTTAGTTAATCTAGTGCACCTTTTATATTTGTAGGAAACAATTATTGGCGTGGTTTCATAAATAAATAGAGATGATTACTCTGTGTAGCAGCGTTCAAATGCTGAGAACCATCATTAGTTGTTATGCGACGATGCGCTCTAGCGCTAAACTGATTTAAAAGTATTTATATTTCCCACATTTTCTCAAATAATAGTTTTCTGTTTTTAACCGACTCTGCAAAATAGGTATTCTATGTTGGAAACTGTTGTTCCTGATAATTTGCTGCTTTATTTTATGACAATCGCCCAGTATTATGCTAAAACTAATATTGGTAAGGAACTAGTTATAAAGATTAGTATCAAACTTAGTGCGTGTAACGATTTCTAATATTCGTAGATAATGTGGTTAATTTAAAATATTCTCAATTAGTAGTAGTAAAGAAGGAACATTGTATCGCAATAATGCACTAATTATGTGTTGCTTATATTACTAACACTACGTGATTTAGATTCGAGTAATTATCAATCCCGATGGAGCGTGCTCCATCAGTTCGAATCAGTAAAAGAAGAGCGCAGGTTGATACCACACCAGATCCTGAAGCCGTTGTTGAAGCCACTCCTGCTCCTAGGGGACGAGGCAGACCTCGAGGATCTAAAAATAAAAAGAAGAAGTTAACAGAACCAAGAAGTAAAACTCAAAGAAAGCCAAAGTACTTCTTTCTCAAAATTTTCGAAGCAAATGATTTTTTCCAATTAGCCATTTTTCAAGGCAAAGACAACCAAGGCAACCGTGGGAAGATGACGATTTTGAAGAACAACATTACGGCTATGAATCACCTTCTGATGTCGAAGATGAGGAGGAGGAGAATTTTATGCCCAGTAGATCAGGTATTAGGCTGTTTCTTATATTAATTTGTTTAATTGATGTTTTCAAATATACCACTTGTCCACACCAAATCAATGCTAATAAACGAGGTTTATATAGTTATGTATGCTGTTCGTCTAGTATCTCTTTCATTTTTTCTTATAAAAGTGCGTTTTGATCTTTAATATTAGTTATATAGATATTCACGAAGATTACTTAGAAGAAGAGGAAATAGACTCTGTAACAGCGAAAATTGAGCCAGTGGAATCATTTGAAGATGATAGTGTAGGTCCACATGTTATAATATCTGTATGTTATATTTATTATCTGATTTTTTATGTTTATTTAATCTACGCATCTAAATATTTGGTATTAAAATCATTTGTTCAAATTATCGATACAGTCCGAGACCATTTGCTATCCATGGATCGAAATGGATCCTTGTGATATTCCTCATCTAACATTACCAGATAGCAGCGCTGATATTCCGTTACCTACGGATCACATTATGGATGTTGTTGAGGTGAATATTAAAATAACTTTTTACTTATATGCTATACCATTTCTATAATTCGGATTTCAGTTGTACGAGATTCTTCGGAGTTACCATCGTACGCTTCGATTGTCACCATTCTTATTTGAAGATTTTTGCGCAGCACTTTCTTCTCCTGAAAATTCTTGTCTTCTATCAGAAATTCATATTACTCTATTAAAAATGTGCCTAAAGAATGATGACGAGGAGCAGGTTTGTTTATTTTCATGTTGCCATTTGATTTCATTGTTAAAATTTTATTTATTAGGTTCATTACTCTGTAAATGACACGAACAACGCTTTTAATGTAATCACCTTTTGCTTGGAGTCAATGACATATGCTGAGGTGAGAATTTCCTTAAGTAAATGTAAATTAGTTTATATGACATTCTAAACAGCAAGTTAAGTAGCAGTGAAATTAAGGTATTGAGACAATATCTGGCAAGTGATGCTAATGTGCCTTTGGAAGTTATGGAGGCAGTTAGCCAACCGAACTATCCATTTATTGACATTGCTGAACGTATTACCGTTCTCACATTTCTTAGTTATCGATTTTTATATTCGAATGAATATAGAAAAGCAGTTCAAAGTGGAGGAACATTAATTGTGAGTAGTTTACTATTTAATAACATTATATGATACCTATTAGTTTTAACAATTGGTTATCATCATATTTTTAGAATGAGGATGCATGTCGTGGATGTAATAAAGGCGGAGACTTGTTGTGGTGCACGAACTGTGAAGCTTCTTTTCATCAATTGTGTGTTGAACTTGAGGAGAAGTCGACTTCTTGGATTTGTGATCTTTGTCAGCTTAATCAGGTTTGTATATAATCATTGTCTTAACATGTTAAAATATTTTTCGTCAAATTATAGCTT
The DNA here is from genome assembly GCA_020740425.3 of Heterorhabditis indica. Lineage (NCBI taxonomy): Eukaryota > Metazoa > Nematoda > Chromadorea > Rhabditida > Heterorhabditidae > Heterorhabditis > Heterorhabditis indica. The sequence continues at coordinate 113,446 of JAJAVP010000150.1, read as the reverse complement.
CGTGGAGTAGTTGATAGTTTGCCACTCGATCAAACGACTACAAAACAGCCTCTGCGAATGGAACCCATTGGAAGAGATAGACATGGTCGATACTACTGGTTTGTTGTGAGGAGGATATTTGTGTAAGTTCTTTTAAAATCATTACTGTTTATTAGTGTTTTAATGAGTGTTTTATCTATTGTAGTCAAGAAGAAAATGAAAGCGAACTACATTACTATTCCACTGCTCCACAATTTTATGAATTGGTAAATAGAATGGATCCTCATCAGTTAGAATATCAGCTTTGCAAAGTGTTTTATGAACAGTTATCTAATATCATGGAACAGGTAAAAATGTTTATTCTTTGAATGCTCAATTTTAAAACTTAAACAAAAGTTGATATGGAGTGACTTTTTAAATAGTTGTTCATATATATGATTGGTATTTAGATGTCAATTACTCTTGAACTAACTTCTGATAGACGTGAAGCCTCATATCAAGAAGCTTATAGCAAGAACAAAATGCTTCCTAATGAAGTTTATCTTCATAGAGATAATCGTTAGTTGTATAATTTACCCGTCTTCAAATTTGAGTTTTGCGTAATAATTAACCACTTCCATTTTAGTCCATCGAATGTCTGGGATCCTTTTATCCGCGTATAATACTAAGAAAGAAGAAAGTAGTACACAAGAGGAATTTAAAAATGAAGTGAGTAAATATTCCTTCTGTGGTAAAAAGATTCGTAGTTCTGGTATTATTTAAAGGAGGGTGATTCCTATAAACCACTTGATCGCATGGAGGCAATGCTTGGATTGGAAAAAGGACGGCTTGTAAATAATTTTTGGAGCGGAAATATGGATGGTTTGTTTTTTTTTAATTGTGAAAATACATCTTTACTTCCCAAGTGCTTATGTAAAAATATTCAGAGGCTGTCGTGTTGAATTATAAACATGACTTGGAATCAGATTTAACATCCTTGCCCGACCCTGATAAACAGTTTAGAATGGGAGCAATTAATGACGATGGAGAGTTTAGGTGACTTTAATTATATTTATATTCATAGATTTTTAAAAATTATACTATTTTTCAGATCATATCGGAACCATTTCGCAGTTCATGAGTTTGGTGAGCATCCGGCTACTCGTAAGAAACAAACTGATAAAAAAAAATATTTAAGTACAAGATTTTCTCTAAGCGATGAAGGCGAAGGTGCTTTTGAGGTAGTTTGTTATTCTTTTAAATTTTTATGAAAGGTATACTTATCTTACCAATATTATTCTTAGTGGTCTATGGCAAAAGGTCGTGATATGTATGGAAACGATAAGCTTCAAGCAAAGTACATCGAGTGGACACTTGCCAAATTAGTTCGAAAAATACCCATTGAACTTATGCATCGAAGGTGGCCGGAGTTTAGCGATGATTTTAAAAGGGTTGGTGATTTTTTTCACAAAGTTATTGGTGGGTAATCTTACCTTAATTGCAGGATCTAGAAAAAGCAACTGACTATCTTGCACTCCGCGAGATGCTTCTACGATTGGAATGTGCAATGCGGCGAACACTCTTTTTACCACAGTGGTGGAATAGTCTTGGTCACACTAGATTAACACGAACTACACTTGAATATAGAGAGCAACAATCGAAAGATACTCAAAAGAGGCGAAAGGAAGAGAGGGTAAGATTGTTCATGTTAACATGTACTTTGCATTTATAGTGGAATTACATATTTAATCTATGTGATAGTTTCTTTTAGTACTTTTAATATGTTTGAAAACTAAAGAATCTAGACCCCATTTTAGGAACTAGCTGCAGCTGATTCTGAAGAAGATGGTCTCGTGTGGGTAAAGCACACCAAATTAATAGGAGGCATTAGTCATAGTCTCTACAGGATGAAGGTTTTCTTTTTAAAAAATTAGTTCAAATATGCTTTAAAAAGTTTGCATTATAACTATTGTTCAGGACGAATCCTATCGTATCAACGGTCGAGGTGAACTAGGAGGGTGGTTATGGGTATCTAAAACTCTAATGAGGGATATTCGGGAGGTTCCTAGTAAGCCTCCTCTAGGAATCAGTGCCAGGTCTAATCAATCTGTGGTAGGTATTGTGTTAATACATAGTGTCTTCCATGCATAGTTATGTAAATTTGTTTTTAATCAGCTGACGTCATCATCTGCTAGGAAAGCGTATAGATTAGATGTCATAGCCTGTAGATTGAATACGTGGAGAACCGAGGAGGAAATGGCAAAGAAGCGTCAAAATACATGCAATTGTTACTCACCAACGTGTAGACTGGGTATTCCTTCCAGGTATACAACTTGACCACTATAATCTTATTTGTAAAGGCGTATTCTGTTGACCAGTTATGTGCTTTTGTGGAAACGCATGGTTCATGGTTTTCTGAAATCTCGTAGTGTAACATTAAATTCAAGTTCGGCTTACATTATTCAATTACTAGTATGAGTATTAACGAATCTAACTTTTGTAAACTGATTACACCCTTTTTCACAACTAATAATTATCTAGGTCAATTTGTTCGGACCAGCCTATATATGGGTACCAATCATGTTATTCTCAGGCATGTAGGCAAGAAGAAAGACATATAACTGAATTGAATAATTTTGGTAATGATCAGTTTTTTTTAAACTTTAAACAAATTTGATCTTGTATATTCGAGTATTTTTGTGTTTTTATCTAATTTTTTAACATTCCACAATACAGAAGGTATTGCTAAAGCCCATAATATACACACTGAGAAAAAAAATGCGAATGGAATAAAAGGCGAGGATATGCCTTGGCCAATGCCTACTCCACATTGGTTTCGGTCACGCCGTACAGGATTGAAGAGTGTATTAATAGTTCCTCAAGTGTGAGAAATACTTCTATAGTAGTTTCTATGGCTCGAATTATATTATAAGTAACACTTTTGAAACATATTTTTAGAACATTGAGACGATTAGCAAAAACTGGTGGATATGTTCAAATATATATCAACGGTTTTTCACAAACTGCTAAAAGTAACTATCAAATATGGAACTATCCTTGTCTTCGTCCTTGTTTTGATTTATGCTGGAGGTATGTCTGCATTAACATTAAAAAAAAATTCATTTTTGAAAAGACTAGTTTTTATTGTTTCACTTGATTATAGGTGGTTAACAACAAACTCTATATCTCTACACGCTGTTGCTCTACAGTTGCGAATTTTGTGGTGTAGTATACGATGGGCAGATATGGAACCAGAAGACGATGTAAAATAGTATTTAAATACTATTATTTTTGCTAACTCTGTTTACATTATTTTGTTTTATTGTCTTAAAACTATAGGACCCAGACCGTCGGGTGGTGGTGCATCATCCTGATCATGATGAACGTCGTTGGATTAAGTCACATAAAGAGTTTCCTCCTCCTGGAATTTATGAGAGGTTTTATCTTATACGTTTTGTGAAACATGTCAACGTTAGATTTTAATTGGGATTTTTAAAGAATTTTTCCTAAACATTCTTTAGGTATTTACTTAATGTTGAAGTAGTTCCGCTAGAAGATGAAGTCGAAGATGAGGATGATGCTTCGTGGGTGTCAGCTACTGAACGTAGAAAAAGTGAGGTTTAGTTAGTTTTTTTTTTTTTTAAATGGAATTGTTCAGTGAATTATTGTTACTCAGGTACTAGAAAAAAGAAACAGGTGATAAGGACAAAAACTAGGAAGGTCCATCACTTAAAAGAAGAGTGGATTGATGGTGTCGAATTGAAGTTGTATGAAATTAAGTAAGCATATTGATTGTTATATTTATTCTCGCCATTTTTTATTAACGGTCTTGATAATATTCTTTTCTTATCTTTTGGAAAATATTTACTTAAAGAGATTACTGGAGTGCATATAACGCAGAATTAGTCGCTAATCCAGATAGTATTGCATTGAAGATGGTTAATATTCAGCCAAAAGGAACTCCTATGCTTGCAAAACCAATAGGTTTGTTGGCTAACTACTGGATAATGTAAAAGATATTACTTAAGAATGCACTTTTCAGTTATTTCTTCTATCTCTTCTCCTCTATCGCAATCTCTCAATATGCGTAATGCTCCTATGCGAACTGCTCCATTATTGACTACTGATCGAAAGAGGAAATCTGTGGTCTCAGGCAGACTTCGCCAGGTTAGACTGGCGTGTGGATCATCTAAGCAGTGTAATACTATTGTACTTGAAATAAAATGCTTGTTATTTGGAGGATTACGTCTTCGATTTCGATGATGATGAGGATATGGACGCAGTATGGGAGAAACTTCCTCCTAGAGCTAAGCGATCGAAACCATTGTCGCTGCCTATAGACGGAGTGGCCCAAAGCCCAAGTAGACGAATGGCAAGAGGCATGGAATATGATGGTGGAATGTTACGTGGTGGTGGTAGAATAGCAATTAAGGTAATAATAATAATAATAAACTTCATACAATAATGTAATAACTTTGGATTTTTTCTTGTTCTATTATTTGCAACGATACACCGCTGTGCCGCGAGTTCACGTGCTAAATAGACGCCGACTCAATGCAATATCGATTAGTCGCTGTGTTCATTCGCTATCTCCCTTTTAACAGTTAAAAAAATCTATTGGTTTCTAAAATAATTTTCACGGTTTTTATATTCCCTTCAATTTTAAATAAATTATTAAGAATTGCCTGATGTTACCAAATAATACCATTTTTATTTCCATTGCAAGTATTTATGCGTACTCTGGGTTTTTGAGTTGCCATTTATTTAATATGTATAGTGAATGTTACAGGTACTGCATTCTTTTTTTTTCATTTTAAACATACATGTATTTGTTTTAGCCGATTGGGGACGGCATGCAAGGAACAATCGCTACTGCTCCAGAGCAGGTTGGCGCAGAGGAAACAATAACTACCACACCACAACAGACAGTTAGTGTTCCTAGAGTTCGCCAATCAGGTGGCGCTGGTATTCCAGTTGATGAACCTCCTATAATACCCAGGTTTGATAATCATTTTACTTCTCGAAATAGTGTGTAATATGCTTTAAACTGCGTATATCTATCAATGTCTTTTTTCACAGATATGACAGTAGCGGTGGATCATATGGTGCTCAAGTTGCTCCTAGAGTGGTTCAAATTCAGCAACCACAGAGGCAGGTTATCTATACACAATCATCACAGGTATGTTTAGTATTCATATCCTAAAGAAATATTTCCTCACTACATTATTAATAAGTGATGGAATGTATTAAATTTTGATAGATTTATATTTTTAGAGAGCTGGCCAAACGGGTAATGCAGGTGCTGCTGGTAAACTTTTAATGATTCGTCGTTCGGATGGTTCTACACAATTTCTTCGCCAAGTTACTAAGGAAGGCGAGTCGTCAGGTGCAACTGCTGGTGCAACACCGCAGACCACCTTCATACGTACGGCACAGGGGTCGGTGCAGACGTGAGTAAACTAGTTAAAATGCAAAATTGTACATCTATGGATTGTATTGTTTGCATGAATTTTTAAAAGACTGTATGGTTTTAGTGTTTCTTATAATATTTATATTAATAGTTTGGCTTTACTTAATAAATATAAGGAAATACTAAGTGCAAGAGAAAGTTCAATTGTTCTCTTAGCTAAGATTTGCAAATAATTTCTAGGAATCTGTAAATGTAATTTTTTATACATATGCATACAATAAATTTAAAATATTTAGAATTGCAACAAATTCTGGCGCTATGGGTGATCATTCTAATTTGGTAGTGACCGGTGCAAATGGTCAACCTATTCGTCGTGTTGTAGCAGCTGTGCGTGGTGGACGAGGTTCTATTGTCAGGACTGTTCAGGCTCCAACTACAAGAATTCTTCGTGTAGGAGTGAGTTGATTTAGAAGTGTATATTAATTTAATACATTAAAGCATTTGTTTTAGGCTAATGGTCAGCATATTGTACAGCCTGTTTCATCCGGGGCTAGGATTGTAGCACGGTCTTCGATAGTGGATTCACCTACTGATCCATTTATGAAACGAATGGCAGCAGAAAAAGCTATATCAGGAACGCCCGTAATTAATAATTATGCTCAGGTTAGTATGGCAAATTATCCCATATATATAGGGTGCGCAAAGAGTTGTGATACGGATGTCAAGCCGCATAATTTCATGGTAAAAACGGCATGAATATTTATCTGGACATACATAAGATANTATATATATATATATATATATAAACTTCAGTTTACAAGTATTGTATTTTTAACTAAACCTGTGTTGGATATCAATCTTTTACGTCATAAAGTCTGGAAATTTAATATTAGTAGGATACCTTTTACGTAGCATCCAATATTGTGATGTTAAAAAAACACTAGCATTTTGTAAACAATAGAATTAATCCTTACATTATTAAATTATAGTCTTTATTTAACCATTCAAACAATGGATTGTTAGAGTAGCGTCATGTCTCTTGTATATTTTATGGTTTCTGCTTGGTTCTAAATAGTCTTCTAGATATGTAGGGATAATATTTTTCTTTTTTGAGAACGCTGATTCTGCAAATTTATATGCAGTTACTCTAGGTACAGTCTAATGTGCCGCGTCGTGCTGTTGTAAGGTCTAATCAACGGCCTGAGACTTATGCTAGTTATTATGGTGAAGCAAATAATGATAATATAAACGTAGAGGTAAACATATTATGATTGTTCGTCTTTATTATAATAATTACTAAAATTTCTAACTTTTAGAGTATTTAAGGACTATACTACATTAGCTGAGCAAGGTTTTCGTCCACCAGGTCGACCTCCTGGGCGACTAACACAAGCTTTTGGGTGAGTTGTATTATAAAATAATAAAAATATTATATTTAATCTTCGCTTTCAGTTACGGACAAAATCAAGGTGGGCCGCGACTCATATCTCGAGGTGGGGCCACTCTTCGTATGGGGCAGAGGATGGTACAGGCGGTAAGCCAATAACTAATAACTACTTTTATTTTTTAGTGGTTTTTTTAATACATAAAATTAGCTATATGGGGTATGATTTCTTGCAGAGTGAACCGCAACATGTCACTTATATTAAAAGCGAACAATCGCAAGGTTTGGAGCCCATTCCAGTGGCCCATTCCAATGATGAGCCTATAGATTTCGACGAGGAATACATTATGGATGATGAATACTGCGATGATTCCGATTCGTATTCTCCATGAGCTCTCAATCTTCACTACGATCTCTCGCCGACCAACCGCATTGCCCGTCCCCAATCGGCCTCAACGGTGGTCAGGCGAGGGATTTTGTAGCCATATTCGTTTGGTGACACTTACGGTTTCCCGATTTCTGATCTTTATAAGATCGTATTCGGTTGTCATTATTGGCTTTTATTTCACGGATTCATCACCTTGTTTAGATCGTGTGAGACTGTTGTAGATATATTAAGCGATTACCACGTAGCTAATTTCGATATTTTTGTTGTTCATTACGTTCATAATTGTAGTTAATAATTATGTATATTTAATTTACATCGGTTTAAAGACATTTTCTATATGTGTATGTTGAGATGCTTTATATTTGTAGCCTGTTTTCATGTTGATAAATGTTCGGTCTGGATTGAATGTGTCTCACACGATCGAAGCAAGTGTATTAACCTTGAGACTGTGAAATAAAGAACTTATTTAATGTCACCATGCTAGTTTCGATTGAGAAATCAACGGAAATCGGAATTATTGTTGTACGTCATAATCTAGTGTCCTTCAGTACATCTATTTGCTTACATTAAGCGATTTCTAAGGCATTCGCAAGAGAGTTGAGGATTATTCGCCATTTGTTTTAAAGTATTACATTTAGGATGGATTCCAAAGGCCTAATCAACCGGGGCAGGTGCGTAGGGTTACTAGTTACAAGGAATTCTGTATGAAGAGGGGTATCGTAGATAATATGAGGTTTGTTTATTTTATTTTATTGGTCTTCATCTGTGAGAGTATTATTCTAGGTTGTCCTGCCGCCCATATCGATTCGATTTTGAGAATAATGAGGATGAGGAAAGGGCAATTGCTGAAGCAATAGCTAGAGAGGAAGAGCTAATGCGAATTGAAGAAGAAAGTAAAGCAAATGATGGTCAAGTTAGGACAGACTTAAGTGGTCGAGACGGTGGGGTTTGGATTAATAATATAGATTTCACTTAGTATTATAAAACTACACATTATTAGAATTTTTGCAATTTTGTATAAAATCCTATAATTAGATATTAGAATATGATTTTAGCTACGGGTCGACCATATGCTGATCAGGGTAGGTTTGGAGCTACATTATTTGGAGGTAATATCTTTAACCAGCTGAGTAAGCAGCCACTGACATATTCTTCGAATCTTATGCCTACTAAAGAAGATACACCCGATCAAAAAATTATTAAACAGGTTTGCATTATTTTTACAGAATTTTATAAAATAATCAAAATGGCACAATATGAAATATAGTATTCAGGCTTGTTTCATAGTACTAAAACAGAATTGTACCATTATTAAGGTATTAGATACATTGATCACTCAAGTGTGCCGTTGGGATAAACAATTTGGTTGGTATAAAAATCACTTAAAGAAGCCAAGAATACGGGTTGATGTGGAGAAGTTCAGGTAGTGAAATTAGTCATCTTATTATTTTTGATACTAAAGAGGACTTAATATAGATATTCGCAGTAACTGTTCAGATCACGGCGAATGTTTGCTAATCAACGTGAGATGATTCTTGCCGAACATGTTGATCGACTTAGGAAAGAAATAAATAAAAGAAGAACGAGACTGGAAAATAAAGCTGAAGAACAGTGTGGACTTCTGACTCCATGGAGAAAGGCAAGAGGTAGACCTAACAGAGGTGAGATTTATTTATTTCTTTGTATTCATTTATTCTTTTTCTACGAAAAAACATTTATTATTCCAACTAGGTTTTTCTTTTGAATCAATATTATTTAGCAAAAGATAGCCATTGGATACGAAATATAGTATTTCTAGTGAAAGAGGGTTAATATAATATATTTCTATAGGATTCCAATTTTTTGTTAATATAGGATTGTTCTTTTATTTATAATCTGTTAAAATCAAATAACTATTTTAACATTACCTTATTTTGAGATTTATCCTGCGCTTCACCAATCTTAGTTAAACTTCCGCATACGTTGTAGTTTTCAGTGCCTAAACGCATTTATTCACCTGAGGCTCATCGTCCTAGACGCGTAGTAAATCCTGCTGAAATAAGTTTGGGTGGTGATTCAGTTGATTGGACAAAATCTGAGCTACCAGAAGAACCAATCCAAACAACTGTGTGTTTTCTTTTATTTTTTTGTTGACATATGTGTGAAAGTTATTATGCTTTTAAATGTACACATTAATGGAAATTATTTAGAATATTAATAATGAGGATGAGCTAAAAGAGGATAATGTTTCTTCATCATCGAAGACGAAAAAATTGGAATCAGTTATGGAGCCAGCAGAAGAAGCATTTACTGTAGCTGACTGGCAGCCAAAACGAAAAGGCCCTGCTCTCTCAACTCCCAGTCAAGATAAAGAGCAGCTGAATAGAGTGAAGGTATAGATAAATGTTTTTTTCCGTATGCTAAAATTTTTGTCACATCTATAGATTTTTTTAACCTATAGGTTGACGATAGCTCCGCTGACGAATTATCGTCTTTGAGATCTGAATCGCGTTCGCGGCGTGGTAGACCACATAAGAGAGAAAACGATCTTGATCAATTAGAAAAGGTGAGAATTTAAATTAATAATCCGTTATTTACGTCATATTTTAGCTTAAACATTGTTTTAGAATCATGATGATTCGGAAGCTGCGTCTGAACGCCCTCCTCCGGAGGGGATGGATCCCCTTGCTCTACACTGTATTTGCCAAACACCATATAATTCAAGAAAGTGAGAATTATCGATTTATAATTAATAAGTCCTTATAATAATTTATATGTAATGTTTCTTAGCCTTGACTGCAAAATAAAACATGGTGATCCATTATTTCTTAGCCGTTTTAATGAATTACTATAGGTTTTATGTGGGATGTGATCTCTGTTTTCGCTGGTTTCACGGAAGATGTGTTGATGTCAGTGAAAGAAGTGCAAAACGAATGGATGGTTGGACATGTCGTGATTGTCTACGAGAGAGAGCGCGTGAAGAGCAACAGTTATATTGCACTTGTCAGACCCCTTATGATGATACACAGTATGCTTATTATAGTTTAGCCAATTTTCTGGCTTTATCTCCAGTTTATTTTTAAAGTAATTTATATAATAAATCCACTTTATTATATTATTCTAGATTTTATGTCGGATGTGATGGATGTGAGGGCTGGTTTCATCCAAGATGTGTTGGAATAACCCAAGAGTTAGTAATTTATTCTTACATTTATGCTGATTTTATCGATGAAATATACGTTCCCAAGTGTAATTTACCTACGACTATTTCTTCGTATTATTTTTTTTCATCTGTATATATATACTTACTATATATATGCGTATGTTTTTAGTTCTTCTAGAAGATTATACTTTAGGGCTGCTGAGGCAATGGCAGAATACATGTGCCCAAATTGTCAGGAGGCACATACTGCACAAGGATATGAGTCGAATGCTAGTAATTCCAGCAGCATACATCCTGCATTAAGGTATTTATTTTGTATTAATATATAGAACTCTAACTTTAATTAAGAAAAGTGGACTTGGTCCATTTTCATTAGTAAAATAGATATGAGCAAACCTACTAATTTTTAGATTTGCTTTCAGCCGCGCAGACTATCCTTTGGTGTGGCGTCTATTAGATACAATATCGGAACATAGAATGGCATGGCCTTTTCATCATCCTGTTGATATAAAAGAGTTTCCCACTTATAATGAGATCGTCAAGAACCCCATAGGTATAATGTTGAAATCACCTAATGATAAAAAGAATTAAGAAATAAAAATGTAGTTAGTTTACAAAAAAGTCAAGTACTATACTTTGTTTTTAGATTTATCAATAATTCAAAAGAAAATAGAACACCTTGAGTACCACCAGCTAAAGGATTTCACACGAGACATGACTCAGATGTTCGGGAATGCGAAACTGTTTAATCCAAAGGTTCGTTTTCATACTGTAATTATTTAAAATATTTTTCTGTTTATAAGTATTTAACTAAAACAGTAATCATTCAGGGTAGCGCTATTTATTTGTGTGCTGATACACTGGAGAAGATATTTGAACATCATCTTATGGAGGTGCGGGCGGAGATTGAAGGAAGGAGTAGCGAGGGTAGAAAGGCATGTTAAAAATATGAATAGTATTTATATTAAATGTTAGATACTATGTTATTAGTTTTAGAGAACTTACTTACAAAATGGAAATTATTAAGCGTCCCCTAGTTGTCTTCAAAATCGTCAATTACTTTGTTCTTATATGTATTTTTTTCCAGGCTTCGGAATCACAAACCATTGATAGTTCTCTAGATATTGATACGGATCAATTAATTGACGTAAATCTTGACGTTGATCCAAGTATGTTTTTGCTATAAGCTATAGTAAAAGCTAATCAAATAATAAGAATAAGCTTATTTGTTGTCTTCCACATTTACTGCCTCGCCTTTTATTGTTTTACATCTAAGCATATTCTACATTTTATTCTGTTAGATTAATAGTCATCTCGTTGTTGATTATAACGTTGATCTCGTTGTTTTGTAAAATATGAGCAATGTAGTTAGTTTCGAAATACCTCTATTATCATTTTTGGTATTTTGATGTGTACAACTTTACACTCTATGTAAGTACAATCATAAAGAATTATTAATAAACAGTATCGTGATGCCTGAAAGACACTATGATGGGATAAGTTGCTCGAAATGTATTTGACTTGAACTTTTAAAATATTTAAAATATTAATCTATATTTATTTTGGTAATGAAGTGCTATTATCTCGAAATTTCAGTTTATTCTATGGTTTAGCTCCGAAATGTTTGCAAGGGCTAGGGGTGTTTAGACTTTTTATAAGTTTAAATATTAATTAATAATACAGCAGTGCGAACATGATTTGGTTCTCTGTATTGTATCGAGGATTCAATCCGACTTGAAACAGAATTTATTCTCTATATGCTTCATCTCTGATCCTCTAGTCAAAGGGAAATGTGCTTTTTTCAAAAGTAGTTTCTATTTCTAATAGGACTGCTAATATGAAATCAACGTCGTAGTCTTTTGTCATTGCCACTTAGGTTGGATATATAATTACCTATTCTATTTTCTTTACTAATATTCCAAAACATCACTTTAAACTTCGAAAGTTTTAGGCAATAAGTTTTGCGGTAGAATGAACCTATACGTTGATATTTGTAAATAATATTATGGAGAAACCACAGTTTGATAAGAAGGAGAATGTGACTGACGAGCTAACTCAGGTATACAACTTCAATTTAACTAGCAAAATCAAGATGAGTGGTGTTGTTATGAAACAAAATTATTGTGATATTTTGAATTTTAGAGGACTTCAGGTACAGTGAAAATGAGCCGTTATGGATAGATAACATCAAAGAACAATGCATTGTAATTGACCCACCAGACGCAGAAAAAGTTATCTATAAATTAGAACTGACAGTGCTTGTAGCTTTGTCGCATAACAGTTCATAACGTAAGTAGTGTTAATTTATCATAGAATAGAGTCTACTTCTACTTAGTTTAAATGTTGTATGTCCTTTTAAATGTATGTCAAAGAGTTACATTTCCCTATGTAAATTGTAACTCTTTCAGTTTCAGCAAACACAAATTATTTTCACAGTCATATATTCTTATATATTTCTTATATATTTTACACATAAAAATAAAATATTGCTTATAGATCTAGTTATAAGTATATACTTTCGTAAAGCTTTGTGGGTAGAAAAAGTTTCAAAATAAGACGGAATAAGCAAGTAGAGATATAAAACCAACTATCAACAGATAAAAAACTGTAAATAACCTTCTACTCTTTATGACAAGTGAATAATTGTTACCTATGTTGTCTATGAAGGAATTTATGATGCTTGGTCATGTAACTGACTACATCAGACTACAAAAGCAATCGTTAAATAACTCTTTGGAGTATTTATTTTCTTTTTAAGAATTAAATTGTATTAAAATAAGCACATTTTAAACATTATTTAATTTACTGATAAGTTTTTGACCTATTTTGAAAATATCATGAACTAGTGCATCCCACAAAAGTGGGTGGGAGTGTGAAAGATATAACACTCACCAGCAAGAGTTTAATCAGAGTCAGCCATGTGCTGTACGATAACTGCTTATCAGACCATTCGATGAGCAGAATAGACTTCACTCCATTTCACAATCTGCCTTTTTAAACTATATAAGCTTTTGCAGACTGGCTTGTTCCTATCTGCCAATGCAAAATGTAAAATCTATAAAATGTCTGCATTGGCATCCGTACACAATTATATTTCCACCATGTTTACCCTACATCCCTCTATCACTGCAAATAATTATCAATTTTCAGCCGATAAAATTTGGAAACAACAATAGATGGAAAAACGATTGAACGTCATATAACTTTCTTTAGATTAATTTTACAATGAGTTATTTTTACTGATTTTAAATCTTAAAGAGTTCCACTGGAATGGCTGCACTAACGTATGTTATTGGAGCTGCGATTATTGGTATTCTATTTTATTGGAAACAAGTACTCACTCTGATTAGGGAGAGAAGGCGAATAATTAAAGAAGTTGATCTCCTACCAGGTCCAAAATCCATACCCATCTTAGGAACAACATGGCAGTTTAAGTGGAATATGAAAGGTGAGTGGATATTTGGATTTCAATAAATCCACAACTTCAATTTCTTAAAATCAAAAAAAAAACAATATACATAAAATTAGCCATAATTTAATGAAGCTTTAATTATATAGGATATAGAAATGACATAATTCACTTAAACTCGGGTTTCAAAATGTCTTTATTGACATTTTTCTTATACGAAACTATTAACTAAAGAGCAGAGAT